>JAOWAY010304325.1:0-15474 GCA_028565895.1 Goniobranchus geometricus | reverse complement strand
AAAGTTAGACAGATAGATAAATAGATAGATAGATAGATAGATAGATCTAGGTAGATAGTTAGATATATATATATATAGATAGATAGATAGATATAGAAAGATAGATAAGTACAAAATATTGTTTCAAAATCAAATGTTGTCAAAGATTATAAATTTTGTGAGGAGTTTTTTACTTAAGTCACAGCCTTTGTTCCTAAAATGAATTTGCCTTAACAAAATTGTAACATGCGATGATAAGAAGAAATATATACAGGTGATTTAAGAATGAGATTAAAGAAATTCTATTGCAACTGATTGTGAATATTACATCAAAGAGAGCCAAAAAAAAAAATGTGGATAGAGGGTCTAGATATTTTTCAAAAATCATAAAGGATGCAACTTGAAGAGGGCACATAGGCTGTAATGTGAATGAGAGAAATGGACAACAAATGTATGTGTCGGTCACACTACAAGGCTTGATAGTTAGATTCCTATTTATAAATATATAAGTAAGACAGCATATGATAACATTCAATCCTATTTATATTTTCATCATTTTCGTGAATGAAAAGTTTAATCTTATGAAATCAATACAGGGTGTACCATAAACGGTGACCAAAAGTACTTGAACTGCAAGCTTGTCAAAGGAAGAAAAGAATAAATACAATCATAAAACAAAATCATCCATAATATTAAAATAGCTTCGGTGAAAATGCCAAATCGTGTATGTCTTCCAGTCAACATTTAACTGGAGATTAAAAAAGCAATGTTATGTCCAACATTTTTACTTTAACACCGTCCAGATGGGATTCTTAAGTGGTCCAGCACCTATTTGACGAGACTATTACTCATTTAAATGCATTTCTAAAAAATTTACTCAGGCCCACTTACATGGTTTGACCTACCCGCCAATGGAATATTTTCAGACTAACACGGTTTCGCATTTTCACTGACGATATATCAGTGCACTGTAATTTTTAATAATATTGAATCACATTGAAGTATGATGCATAACATTACACTGTAACATGTAAGCTTATAACAAGTTTTATATAGGAGATAGGTCAATGTTTGTGGGGTTTTTTGTTTTTTTGTTTTTTGTCTCTGTTTCATTATTTGCTTTCTTTTTGCAGGAGGGGGTGGAGGGAAGTTGACTTTCAGTGTGGGCAGTTATGACAATGAAAAGCTGAATCTTTTCTCTCTTGATATTAACATTTTTGAAAATGGTCAAACTGGACCAAAAGATACAGTTAAACCAATGGTGTGTCAGTGGCCAACAGTTTCTAAGTCTGACTTTCGTTTACTTTCCACTGTCCTATCACTGTACGTCTATTTCAATGGAAGCCAGACTGTCTCAATAGGAATGGGTCACAAAGACTTTGATCAAACAGCCATTGACTAAAATCAGGCTTTACTTTTTGTCTCTCACTGTGCTATCAAACCCACAGAATGTTTAACGTTGTAAATAAAGAGGACGAAAAGGTTGCTAGCAGAGTTCAAACATCATCATGACGCATGAGACTGTCAAAAAGTTCAAGCAGAAGACAATACACAGTGGAGGTGCTGGTCTGGCCATTTGCTTCATGATTTTTGTAATACATTTTGTTTTACAGAGAAGCATGAAGGTACTGGGAGCTTACAAGTATCAAATCTAAAATGAGTCAGTTACTTACTTCTAACGAGCCCACTTTGTCAACTACAAAGGCAAATCTGACTGAACCCAGTAAAAAATAAATTCAAATCAGATTATTTATAAATTATGTTACTCTTATTTTTATCATATACCTCTACACTAACTTTACTCCTCTGTAGTCTTATTTCTATCCTATACCTCTCCACCTACTGTCCTCCTCTGTGCCCAATGAAGAATTTCTTGCAATCATAATATCAGGTGCATGCACCTTGGAAATTTCAAAAAGTTAAGCATATTTTATAGTCAAGTGCAAGAGTTAATTCAAATTGAAATGTTATGATCAGAGCCTCAAGAAGAGCTATGTCAAAACAATCTTTTTAGATCTTTCATTCCTGAGAAAAATGAGAAAAAGACCAAATGCATCAGTAAAAACTAGGTCCTATCAATCTTATACTATTCACCATTTTTCAATGTTTTGCGTCAAAAATCAATAACAAATAATAAGGTATAACAAATGAAGCAATATTGATAGCAACATGCATGGTAATCTAGCTTTCAGATTCCACAATAAAAAAAATTATCATAAACAAATGGTATACTTCATAGCACTTTGTATGTGGGAAATTTAAACAATTTGAGAACAGATGAAAATTTTGGCATCCAAGTATGTCAGGCTGCCCTTTATGAAATTTGTTGATTCAACTGTTTCATTGTTTTTTTAAACATTTCATATTTGCTTAAAGCATTCTCGAGATCTCATGCCTGAACTGTGCAAAAGGCTATGCCCAAAAAAAAGTTTAAAAAAAAAAAAAAAATGAAAAGAAAAATGCATACTATTAGAGATCTTGATTTCTTACTGAATGGGTCCCTATTGCTAGTATTAAAGATTGTTCATTTCATAACAGGATCTTTTATCTTAACCCATTGCAAGTCCTTAAAGACTGAATCAAAATGTATGAAAGTGACTTATAATGATGTTTCACTCTATTCAATGAGCTTTTTAACTGTAACAGAAACAGTGTAGGATGTTTACACTCACAATGGTACATTTTTTACTAAATTATTTAGCCAGCATGGCTTTACACTCCAATGAAATACATCTCTACATCTCATCAGCATTCTTATTTTACTTTTCAAAAAAGGAATCTCAAATTCATATAGATTGCACAAATCATAACCAGAACGTAATAATACATGAAAAGTAAAGACAATATATCTACATGAGAATTGTGAAACATTTGCAAAGAATAAAATACAATTTTGAGATTCAAAAAACAAACGAACAGAATTCAAAATGCTTAACATACCTATTACACATTTTAAAAAAGCAAAAAGAAATAATCTGTCAAACATATATTCGTCAAACAATGAGAAACTCAAAAAAAAACTTGGGATAAAAGAAAAGCCAGTTGTTGAATAGATTTGGCTTTGAAAGTATATTTAAGCAGCTTTATTAAAAAGGTTGTTCAAAAAGTGATTTGAATATGGGCAAAAAAAAATTTTTTTTATTTTGAGCTCAATAAAACACACACAAAATTTAAGTGCATCAATCATGTATGACTTAACATATTTTCCGCAGAAATATAAATATATATTTATTTTTTACAATGCTGAGAAAGGATTATGTATGACTTACTTGACTTAATGCCGGCCACTTCCTAATCATCAGACTGGGACGCCTTGCCTGCTTCTCGGATACTTCGAACGAATGTCTTCCACTGGGCTCGTCCTGTGCCATTGATCTCATCATGGCTAGATCTTTATCTGACCGTAGTTCCTTATGGTGTTGAAGGAGTTTGAGATCTCTATTGATAGCTGTGTGTATGCTGGTTGAAGGTCTTCCTCTGTGTTTGTTGTGTCAGGATGGTGTGAAGGAAGACAGCATAGCTCTATAAGCATGAATGTTGTTGTTTCGTCTGAGTATATGTCTGAATAATTGCCCGGCTTTCCAAAACTTGTATTGAGAGGGGTGTCTCGTTACATTTGTCATACAGAGATTTGTTCGTTTTTATTGTAGGATAGTGGATGTTTAGTACTTTCCCAAGTTGTCTCCTATGAAATGCATCGAGATTGTCTTCTTCACGTTCAGTTAGAGCCCAGGTTCCGCAGTTGTATGTGAGTACTGACTTCCCAAGCGATTTATATAGTTTTATTTTTGTAGCTGTCTTTAGTTTATCATTTCGTATCCATATTATATATAGAACATTGGGGGAAAAAATATGTCTTAGGTGATGTAAACCAATCTCCACACTTCTTCTATAGAATCTTTACAGTCAGACTTTTTGCCTGTCAAATAGTATGATGTGAGCATAGATACATGGTAATCTGATGAAACAATGGATTGGATGTGATAAAACCTGTCAGCCATTGTAATAAAACCAAGCTATCATGAAGCTGGTAATACCTTGTGTAGCATTGTCAGGCTGTGAAAAAGGACTTCTTCACTAGCTCAGAAGTCATTGTGTCTATCTCGCTGTAACAGTACTCAATTAGTAGGTCATCCTTCAGTTAGCAACTTGCCCTCGAGGCAATAGAGATAATGGTAGTTCTCAAAAAATCTGCCATTTTTAATGAGTTTATAGTGCAAGCAGATTTCCTATGAACTTGAAAAATAGTTGCTCTGTGTATTTCTGTAGCATTTGTTGCAAGCTTAAGTCACATCATATGACCATTAAAACAAATGGTCAAAAGTAATGCTTGAACCGTCTGATTTCACATTAAGAGATAAAGAAATTATTCATTAGTTATATGTTCCATTTTGGCCAGTATACATTTTTTGTGTAAAGGTACAAATTTCTGAACAGAGAATTCTAGAAATAATTCAATGTTACTTAAAATTGTTTTACCCAATCTCCCTGAGTGCAACAAACATCAATTTATTTTATCACAGATTGTAAGCTATTGACAGATGCAAATCTAAAATAAAGTAAGACAAATTTTGCCATATGGTTAGACTGAAAGGCCTTAATAAAGAAAAATTTCAAGAGAAATATCAGTAACAATAAACTTAGATGTGCCATCATCCCAAGCAAAAATATGACATAGTCATCGTCATCATTAGGGGTCATGCTGTGTAGCAATGGCAGTCATGTCCATCCACACTATTCCATCATAAGTCAGCCTGCAAATACATGGAGTCAGAACTGTACATCCATTTGTATCTTTCATCTTTATCTCCTACCCAAAGGTTATTGTCTTCTGATCCCATCAATATACTTGGCATGTCAAATGTTTATCTCTTATCACCTTCTAGTTTGTTTGGGTTTGTTTGTAGGTTTTTTTCAATAAAATGCTCCTACTGTGAATATCTTACACATTCAATTTTTCTTTTTCCTTATCACATGACTAAAATGTGTTACACGTCTCATCTCTATTTTGTTTATATAAAGAATCTTTTAAGTAATTTTTGTGTTCATACATGGAAATCTAAACATGGTAAACTTCAAAAATATTTTTCAACGCATGGGTGGGGGGGGTGGAAATGCCGGCTTCTTTTGCACATGCTGCTTTGCCTGACCAAGGGCAACTTGTCTTGCATTACTTCCAAATTCCAGTGTGTTGCAAGTCTCCTGGAAATTCTTGACGTCAGGACTGATGTTCACAAAAAGACATGCCTACATGGGTGGAAAAAAGAACCCAAAACAAAGCCATCAGCATGTAAACCTCCCTAACAAATGCAGCAAATTAAAAAATGCTCATAAGTCAACAGCCACAGCCATAGAACAGCAAAGCTTATCAACCAAACATGTGATTGTCAGGAATACTCAGACTAACTGTGTCAGCCAATATATGTACGAAGAAGAAATCTATGAGACAAATATTGGCTTGTGGTATTCCCTATCCCAGCACATAAGAAATGTAGAGAACACAGATGAATTTGAGCTACAATTTTAGGAGAATAACCTTGAAATCAGAATAGACCTGTTTTTCCATCACATACACACAGTCAGGTTTATCTTCATTCCGAAGAAATTGTGATTTAGTGAATTGGATTGTTGCTCCTAGCTAGGTTTTTTTTTGACAAAATAAAAGTGAAAGTGGTTAGATATAAAGAGGATAAAAGGTTTTCAGAAAAAGATAGGATCACGACAGGTCATGCTTAGATGGAAGACTCTCTCTAAGGGCTCTGAAAGGAATGGTGGAGAAAAATGAGATAGAAATGATAGAAGCAGCAAGGAGGAGCAGGACAGAAGATAAAAGAAAGGAAAAGGACGCCATGTTTGTCATGTCTTACAAAAGGCAAAGATAACTATCATTGGCCTTAATCTGTCTTTTACCTGACCAGAGAAGCCCCCAGGAACCGTCATGAGGAGATTATGGGAAGGGTGTATCAGAGTAAAATTAGATTTGCCATCATCAAGAGCAATAACATCACATAGACATCACCCTCATCATCATCAGATGATATGCAAAGTAGCAATCACTGACATGTTCCCCCATACTGTTCAATCATGGGTAAGCCTGCAGTTGTATGGTGTAGGGAGTGTAAATCTATCATTATCTTAGTCACCTTAGTAAACTCTTAGAACACTTAGCAGGCCTATTCCGTCTTCTTCTCCATTGCTGGAGAAACAAATGGAAAGTCAAAGTCAAAGGTGAAACAGGTCCATGATTCTTTTTGGCTTAAGGCAATAATTTCAGAAAAATCAGACAATAAATAAAAGCATGATGTTTCTAATGTAGTGATGCTACTCTGAGTTGTCTGATGATGCAATGATATATGACAGCAACTGTCAGAATAGGCAGATTCTTTAATTTTTCATGTAATAATGGCTAGCAGATTCCTTCTGTTCAGTAATCGTCAAACAAAACCTTCAACTAGAACAAAAGTCTCCAAAGCAGTCATCACCTTGCAAATGAACTTTTTATATCATTTGGTGAAAAATGTATGAGACTCACTTTTGCGTCGCCTCCCAGACAAGGGCGTAATATTTGCGTTAGTTTAGAGTTCCTGTAGGGTATATGCAGTTGGCTCTCTCTCAAAGCTGAGAACACCTTAAAAGTTAAAAAATAAAGGGAAATTTGAATCTTTGGCCAATGGTTAACTTTTTGAAAATATATGAGCGTATTTCTGCCAGAAGGAATTACAATGCCAGATCTAAAATTGGCATGGTTGCAATGGAAACACTGGTTTATAAATTAAACATTTCAGCCACTTATGAGCATTTGCAGAGAGAAAAATTGAGATAGCCTAGCAATATGCATACCTAGGGCCATTATTAGATACTTTTACAAAATAGTGCGTGTACATTTAGTGCATGCTTACTCTTTGCCAAACTGTTACCTTTGAGAAATGAACATAAAGGAACCTTTTCAAATATGGTCCATTCTCATCTTAGCACCAGTCAAAGTAAAGATGACATTTATATAGCGGTGATTTACAAATGCATTTTACTCTCCTGAACGACAGCAACATAGAGCACTCAGGACACATCTGCAGCTGTTAGGCACAAATACATTTTTAGGACAAGTATAGCTCTGTTTTAACAACAGGTAGCTCATTCAGATGTAAGTCTAAAGTGGGTCAAGATTCTTACCGATGTCAAGGACATGTGATTATAAATGAGTCTGTACCAGTGTAACACAAATCCACCAGCTCACACACAATGATGAAAGTTGTTCAACTCATGCTGAGTTTTATCAAACACTTAGCTTTTGACCCACCTCAACTAACATCTGGTGCCCTAAGTGGTTTGCGGTGTTCAGTTTGAGCCAAGTTGAATCAAACAATGGTCACCAAAAACACACTGTCCTGGTCTATAAATGTTGTCCATTGGCAATACCCTAATTATACTAAAAAAAGAAAGTATAGATTTATTATTTATATTGAAAATGTTCTATGTGGCTGACACCTTGGAGAGGAAAATTTCAATGGAAAGCATGGTGTGCATGATTACACTATTTCAGAAAACCGTCATCTTTATCCAAGATTTTGTTTTGATTTATAATGTCATTAGCTCGTAATGGGAAGGAAACAATCCTTTTCAAGCAAACTAAAATAATACATTCCCAAATACTTGCCTGAGTGTGACAGTGCCATAATAGATAGCAATAACAGAGGCATCTTTAGTTTCTACTTTCACTCTCCCATTAAAATACAAATGTGTTAAACACTTTTCACATTTCATTCATATTTCCTGTAATAAAAAAAGATCATATAGATTAAAGGATAATTTTAAAAGGAATCTTAGACTTACCTGGCCCAGGGCAGAAAGGGATTTATTAATGGCAGCTGCCTCTACAAGTCGCTGACCTGTGGCCTCGGTTTTGCTGATTCGTTCTGAACCAGCAAGGTCACATAAAGTCAAAACACCTTTAGATATAGCCCCAGTGATTTTGTCATGGCCTTCAACAGTGAGCATCAAAACCAAATGGGAGCGAGAACTGTAAGAAAAGTGAGAATAAACATCTCTGGTGAACGGTATCTGAGATAAAGATTTGATTTTTTTTTTTTAAGACATGAAGCATTGTTTTGCAATATTCAAAAGACTAAACGTATAATCACAGTTGATAAGAGAAAAAAATAGATATATTAGGACTGAGACAGAATGCA
Organism: Goniobranchus geometricus; assembly: GCA_028565895.1. Taxonomy (NCBI): domain Eukaryota; kingdom Metazoa; phylum Mollusca; class Gastropoda; order Nudibranchia; family Chromodorididae; genus Goniobranchus; species Goniobranchus geometricus. The sequence continues at coordinate 7,309 of JAOWAY010304325.1, read as the reverse complement.
CCCTCATTGTACACAACTTCACACGACTTTCTCACCGTAAATATAAAAAAATCTATCAAATCCTTGTTAGTCAGCAGAGTGCAGCCGACAACAATCATTTCAAAGTTTGCATTGTCTTCTCCTCTCCCTCATGAGGATGACCTGTCATTTCGTTTTATGGATACATTAAAATTTTATCCTCAGTTTTTCTGGGTGGCATGACGTGGGGGGTTGGGAGTGCATTTTATTCACAAGTGTGAAATTTTGATTCGAATTGTGTTGTTCTGTCATAAATAATGTAATTTTGAGAGTGGTAGGAAGTGTGAATGTATACTCTGTCTAGATCCTTTCAGTACAGACCAAACAAGATTACATTTGTTTTTCAACTTATCAAATCTTAAAATGAAATACTGATGTGATTGAAAGATTTCAACATTAATTACTATAAAAAAGAAGAAGAGTAATAAGCTTTGATTACAGGCACAGAAAAGATTATTTCTTTGACTTATAAATAATATATTAATCTCTGGCTAATGTCCCCTCCTCTGAAAACTGAAAAATGAGAATTTTAACTTGGCTGGAATGATAGGAGGAGGTCATTTCAAGAGCTGTAAACAAGGGTAATTAATTGATGAAAAAAACTTAAATAAGGCATGTGTTTTCACTTGGGCAGTTTATCGAAAAAAAATAGCCTCTAACTTTTTCTTGAATCAAATCTTCTCTTTAAAAGAATGTCTCTTAGGCTGCTCCCAAAACTCACATCTGTAAAAGAGATCACTTATCCTTCAAATTAAAGCTTAGAAGTTTTTACTCGATCCCTGAATTATTTCTCTGTGTGAAGCAAGATACCTGGAAAATGACAGCCCTGCTTATCTATGATATGAACCCTTTTTCTCGCTACTTTGGTTTAAATTGTGAAGGAAAAGTGGCAAAGTATTGTCTAGTTTTTTGCCAGTTGTGGCCAATTAGCACATCTGGGTTTCCCATGCAATACTTAAGCACTAAACCAGATGTAAATCATAGAACAAACCTTGTTGAATTCATTTTAGTAGATGCAACTTTTCTGTTTCCATCTGCAACACTCATTATTTTCTTAATGTCCTTCATACAATTCACATCCATTTCTACAATGTTAGGTATTCTCACTATCGTCCCAATCATCTGAAGCTCTAAAGTTTCTGCACCAGATGTTAACAGATCCTGAACTGTTTCGTTGTAAATCTCCACCATTGACACCTAAAATGCAAATATAAAATAAGAATTGTGCTCAGAATGAAATTTTATGTTGGAAATTTACCACAACATTACAATTAGAATCATATAATTTCATCATTACCCTGATGCATCAAAGAACCATTCTGTATGGATTACAGAAAAGCTGATGCTTATCAATTAATAAAAGAAAAAAACAGAAAAAAAATCAAAGTCAACCCTTTCAAATTTTCTCTATAATGATTTCAGTTGTTTTGTCTCATAAGAAGAAGAAAATGAAATTAAGTACATGATTATCTCAACTAAAACATAGTTAAAATGCCACTTTTATCAATTTATGATCCTAAAGATACGAAAATGACCATCAGGTGACACTCACAAAATTTCAACAGGTCATGCCACAAATTGATTAAAATGAATATTATGAAACAGTCCAGTGGATGTTGATATGTCATTCTCATAATATTACTGCTGCATAATTTAAAAAAACCAAGGTCACATTCCCTTGGGGCACCACTGATATTGTATCAATTTTTTTTCTTTGATTATGAGAGTGCTTTCAGAGCAATATTACATCAGAGATGGACCCTAAAATCAAAGGTCCTTCTTTCAAGTTTTACATTTAAAAGAGCCATTGGCAGTTGGAAAATAAATAGGCTGTTGTTGTTATTATCCTGCGCTGTTAAGTTATTCACTCTTATACAGCCAGTGCCAGACCCATGTATATCTGCAAGTGTTTTGTAGTTGTCTCAGACTCAGAGGCGTATAAAGGGTATTTCTAATCTTTGGTTCACATGGGGGATATTCTTTTAGTAGTTTGCTGAGTTTTTCACAGTTGCGTAGCCAATCGGCTCAAAAGTTTCTGCTACACAGTTCTAACCAGTCATGCCTGTTTCTCTTTATTCATGAATTTAACTGTCCAAATGTTAGGCTAATTACAATTTGTATTAGGAAAAGCATTTGACATAAAACTACGGTAAAAATACCATGTTGAGTTTTTAAGTCAAAGAGGTAGGGGCTGGGGTGACAATTAATCAGGATAAGCCAGAAAAGAAGAAGGAGGTGTATAAATTAATGAGCATGCTGAAACAACAATTCCTTTTATCAATTTCAAAGTATAATTTTTTTATTTCTATCTATTCCAATGGTGCATAAAAGAGACAATGGATTTAAACACCAATGAGCAATTTTGTCATTCATCAATTACCCCAGTATATGTCCACTTCAATGAGGCTAGATGAAATGTAACATAAATTTTTCTTCACACAAGAAAAATATCTCACCTTGAAAGAGTATTTTTTTGTTTCAACCCGCTCCTCACAAATTTTCAGCAGTTCACTCAGGGCTCTGGGGAAACAATCGACCAAGTCAGATATGTAAAATCTAAGATCAAATTGATGCAGCGTAAAAGGGTTACTAACAAATTGTGTAATTCAGAGAGTGAGAATGGTTTTCAATGATGTACAGTTTTCTTCTGGAAACCTAGAAGATATCAAAATCTTGAAAGTTTGCAAAAAAGGAGAACAGAGACATTGTGAAATGTTTATTAACATATGAATGATGTAAGTCTGACAGCTACAAAGTACTACAGAGGCTTTACAGTTTCCTTTATGGAAACATAGAAGCTATGAGGAGATATCAAAATCTTGTAAATTTGCCAAAATGGAGAAAAGAGACATTGTGAAAGGTTTATTAACACATGATTGATGCAAGTCTGACAGCTACAAAGTACTACAAAGGCTTTATAGTTTCCTTTTATGGAAACCTAGGAGATATCAAAATCTTAAAAATTTGCAAAAAAGGAGAAAAGACACATTGTGAAATGTTTATTGACACATGAATGATGTAACTCTAACAGCTAAAAAGTACTAGAAAGGCTTTCTGGAAACCTAGAAGATATAAAAATCTTGTAAATTTGCAAAGAAGGAGAAAAGACATTGTGGAATGTTTATTAACACAGGAATGATGTAACTCTAACAGCTACAAAGTACTACAAAGGCTTTACAGTTTCCTTTCTGGAGACCTAGAAGATATGAGGAGATATCAAAATCTTGAAAGCTTGCAGAAATGGCAAAAAGAAAACCTTATATTGATTCCAGGATTGTCATCAGGTCCCATCATTGTGTAGGTTTTGCCTGAACCTGTTTGTCCATAGGCTAATAAACAAACATTGTATCCATCCACACAAGATGAGATAATTGGCTTTGTGTCTGTGAAAATCTGGAGGGATAAAGCAGACAAGAAGATATGGGTATTGGTTGAAATGAGAAAATCTGGAAAGAAAAGTACATGTAATCTTAAATACTAGATAATTTCATCCATAGCTTATTTCACTGTAGAGTTTTACAGAGTTGACAGAATAGCTAAGGCATTTGTCTTGGGATCGGAAGTTCCTGGGTTCAATATCCCCCAGCGACAACTTGTTTTTGACCTTAAGTAAGAAAATGTACCCTAATTGCTTCACCCAACTCAAGGGCTCAATTACCTAGCAACATGCTGAATGAGCTACATTTTACTCTATACTCCCCTGGGGATATGCCAGCTATGGGATAAAGTATTCTAAAGCGCTTTGTGATTGTTTGTATGATGGTGAAAACACTATATAATTGTAATTTTTCATCCTCAGCTGACTATAAAGGGCTTATTCTGGACGTTTCCGACCCATAACTGTATAGGAGTTACCAGAAGTGGCAAATGCATAAGATAAAGATGAGGTTCTCTCCATATTCCTCTACAAATCCAGGAAATACAGATTTAACATTGTGTATCCCCCCGGCAGGCTGTTGCAGTCTGATACCTTCTCAACTCTCTCTGGAGCACACAGTGGAACATCCTGTAAAATGCATTGCACTAGCAATGTTTTGCTGCAGGGACTCATTCATACATGAGTTGAGTGAGAAGTGAAGTAAAGTGCCTTATTTAAGAACACAATGCTGATGACTTTCAATTATGGGCCTGATTGCATTAGTGAGACTTGATCCCATCAAGTCAGGCACATATCTACTCAACATTGTGGACGCCTCTTCTCTCTCAACACATGCTGAGTTGTGTTAACCTCTGAGCTTCTGATGGTATTGCAATAAAACAAAATTATGTAAAAAATTGTGGCTGATACTTGAACCTGCACTGCAGTGTGGTCATGCCAACACAAGTATCTGGGGACGAACAAATGAAAGATTTAAGCCAACAAACTTCATGTATACATCTACCTTATAAGATTCATAAAGATAAAACATACCTGTTCTTGTGTGGATTCTGGCGTGAAAACTTTATCAAAGCTGAAACTTTTCCTTGATCCGTCTTGATTAGAGATCATGACATCCTGATCAGTTGGGAATTTCAAACAATTTGAGCTTCTGTCATCCCGTCTTGGCCTGCAGAATACTCGTATATTTCCTCGTAATTCTTGAAGCTGGAAATAATGAAACGAAAGATATAGTTTTAATCGAGCCTCTCATTTATCAAAATACAACAAACGACACAAACCATACATATAATTTGAGAGAGGATTCAAGCAGTTCAGAGTTTCATCAAACAATTTGTTTTTATCTTCATTTTTTCAGTTAAACACTAACACAAATGAATATCATAACACTGTTTATATCATTACAGAAAGCTAGTAATAATGAGAATTCATTCAGTTTCAAAACTCAGCTTTTTTTTATAATGAAGTTTATCTTGTCGGAACACAATCATACCTGATTATAGAGTAGTTTTCGTTGAAAAGCTTCCTTTTGATAAAGTGCCCTGACCTCCTCCAGCTCTTGCTGAGATCCAGAATCAAAGTTTTTCAGTTCCCCAGTTGCTTTTGATAGCTGCATGGCAATACCAAGGCAAAGTTGTGTTTGAGAAATTATGAGAAATTGTACATTGACACTGTTAGAAAACTAAGTAAAATTATATTCCATTATGAAACAAAGGCATGTGAAGTAAGGTATGAAGTCAGGTGTAGAAAGGTGCCTTCAGAATAGCATTAAGAACAATCAAACCAATAATAGCAATATGTTTGGTTTTTTGTTTGTTTTGTTTTTAAAGAACAGTGTGATTCTGAGAAAAGAAATTTCACAATAATGATTTCTTCTTTTCAAAATGTATTCTTCTGATATCATTAGACAACATCAAAATTTGTCAAAAAGGATAACCAGGTTGATTTGGGATTTCCTACACTTCCTTAATACCAGTACACTATAAATCAAGTCTTAAAAACTGCTGTATTTATACAGTGATCTCCATTGTTGATATTCACAAATCTAGCGGCTGAAGACTTTGTATCAATGGTGTTTCAAAAAGACTTGCGGGAATTGTTGATTGTCTCAGATCATGCATTAGATTGTGGACTTCTGGAAGCAAACACATATGACACCTGTATCCATTCATAAGTCAATGGTAGAAGGTGGAAACAGCTGAGATATTGGTATGGTAATTCTCTTTTCTCTCGGTAGAACATAGAAACAGCATGCAAAGTCAGTGTATTATATTGTCTTGACTAGTTTTACCTTCTCTTGTAAGGACATGCAAATGGCATAAAATTTGATTATAAATGTCCCTTCTCTTGGTGAAACACGCAAATGACATTACACATGATGATTCTCTTCACTTGAATGAACATGCAGATAGAATAATGCATAATGATTCATTCTTCTCGTGAAAGAGCATAAAAGGTTTGATGCTTAACAATCCTCCTTTCGTATGAAAGAACATGCAAATGACATGATACATGATGGTTCTCTCTTCTCTTGGTGAAAAATGCAAATGGCATAATGTTCTATGATTCTCTTTACTCCTGTTGAAGATGCAAGTGGCATGATACATGATAGTTCTCTCTTCTCTTTGAAGAACAAACAAAAGGCATGACGCATGATGACTTTCTCTTCTCTTTTAAGAACATGCAAAAGGTATGATATGTAATCACTCTCTCTTCTCTTGAGGTTTTTAACTAGACTGGAATAAATCTTTGTTTTGCCATTTCTAACATTTGTGAAAAATAATAACATATTCATAAAACTGTCACTGGCGGTTTTTGGCATTACCGCAAATTTTCCGCGAATTTTGACTCCGCCGCAAATTTTGGCAAATTTTCTGAATTTTCTTTTTTAAAAAAATGTAAAAAATCCTATAATCCACCCCTTTCCCCTCCCATAAACCAATTTTTGCTCCTTTTGGTGGTTGCCTGACCAATCTGGCAAATAATCACCGGTATCGGAAGAAGCACACTTTCATTTCGAATTTCATCAGGTATGCAACAGGCGACATACATCTTGATGTTTTTTTAAAAATCAGTACAGCCACGTGTCGCTTGCTTTGAAATACAGCATGGCCATAGAAGTTTCTCCTTATATAATTTGCTTCTTTCCAGCAGGAGGTGTAGCCTCACAGAAAACAACATTGAGTATTTTCTGTTTCTGTATTATAACAAGTTTAGTGATTCCTCCTTTATGGAATAGATTGTGGCACTAAATGTATATAATGTATCACGCCTTTTTTCTTTGTTTTTTTTTTTTGTCCACCTATACTTCAATTTCCCAGCCGCCCCCATTTGGATCAACTTTTCATTGATTCATCTTTGGTAATCTTATTAATTGCCTGTACTAAATGTGATATTGAATATAATGCCTTTATCTTTAATTTACTTCTCTTGATCTCAAGACATGCCCTACATATTAAGTCTCTCTTACATTAAAATCATTTCATTTGATATGTTGAAGAACCTACAGGGTTTTAGTTTTAAGAATTTATTGTTTTATTTCTTTATTAATTCATCCTTATTATCAATGAATGTATAATGATTAATAACAAGGGATGTCACTTTCCAGGTTTTAGCCTGATTTTCTTTTTCTTTTTTTCCCACCTAAACTAAACTGCAATTCCCTAGCCACCACGATTTGATCGTCTTTTCTTTGATTCATCTTGGGTAAATTTATGAAATCTATCATAATTTTTCATTGGAATTGGCCGATTGTGCGAATACAAAATTTATACGTTGAGGTTAGCAGATGTAGTTCACATACATTTTCATGTTGTATGATATTTATTCGTCATGTTTACATCAAAATACTGTTTTGTCTATTCGTACTGTGCATTACGTTGTTTTGCTACCAGATATTACTGAGGTTTTTTG
>JAOWAY010303214.1:0-15474 GCA_028565895.1 Goniobranchus geometricus | reverse complement strand
CATTGTTATTGTAACAATTTAAGCACAGAATGAAACGCTCTGGTACTTACCTATATTATACTTATTTTCATAATTCTCAATTTAAAAAGTTTGTGTGTGTGTGAACTAACTGCTTTTGAGTCCACCTTGAGGCTCACAGTGCAAGAGCCACTCTTCTGTTTTTGTTGCATTATGTAGAACAGGTGATTTTGCCCACAGAAGAGGCCAGTTTATTCATTGTTTACTAAGCAACAGCAGAGATAGTAGACTTTCCCAAAGACAAGACATCTTATGAGAAGATGTTTCTATCTAATATTCTAATATCAACATTCTAATATCCTATTCAAATGCTAGAATTATTTTAAAAATCTCTTTTTTTTCTCTTTTATAAAGCTTAAGAGCCTAAAAAATAAAATTGTGAATAAGTTTGCGTGTGTTACTTTTGCTGATGACAGCATCACAATTTATTTCTGTTTTACTTATCCTCATCCCTACAGGTACCTTCATGACAATGGCATCACAAAAGAACATATTTTGGAATGCATGTCAGAAATTGAATTGACAGATGGCATGAAGCAACTTCTCAACTTTACGTCGAAGGGAAATGAATTTGACCACATCATTATATCGGATTCAAACTCTGTGTTCATCAGCCACATTTTGAAAAGCAAGAATATGTCATCAGTATTCCTCCAGGTATTCACAAATCCTGCTAGATTCTTGGAAGATGGACTTTTGACTTTGAAAGGCTATCACTACCAGGACTGGTGTTCCTTGAGTTCTGATAACATGTGCAAAGGTCACATTTTAAAACAGTTCATTGAGGATCAAAAAAAGAGGTGCGTAACGTACTCTCATGTATATTATGTTGGTGATGGATTCAATGATTTGTGCCCAGGACTAACCTTAAGGTCAGAGGATTTTCTCCTGCCACGGATCGATCACAGATTGAATTCTGTTGTCAATGAAATTTTGCAAAAAGACACTCCAGTCCCCAAATCCTCCCTAAAGGCTCAAATAGTTCCTTGGAACAGTGGCTTGGATATTCTCAAGTGTGTTCAAATTAATTCTAGTTGAAACTAGTTAGTGTCACATTCATTTTTTGATTTGATTCTTGGTATTAAATGGGAAAATAAAAGCTGCAATAACCATCTGAGAGATAATAATAATAATAATAATAATAATTAGTAGAAGTAGTAGTAAAAAATGTGGGGGAGCTACTGTTTGGTATGAATTGGGGGTTCCTGCTGTATGAAGAACAAACGTTTCTTCGTCAAAACAATTTAAAAAGTGAAATCAGGAATTGCTTGTCGCATTCAACATGTGGAATTACTAAAAATCCAATATTGTGTTAATTGAGTTCGTATGCTTATTGCAAGCCTTTACAATGCAAGGGAACATTTTCGGTGACCTTTGAATGACCCTGAATGGAGCCTTCTGCTTGTCAACCCTTAAGTAACGTTTGATTACGGAGAAATACAAAGTTGAGAGTATGTATGGCATTATATCTCCTATGCATGTATTCGATTAGATAAAATGTTACAGGCTGCAAGATTTATTAGCTCTATCAACATAAACTTTAACATTCTAATAAGATGCATGCCTCTTTGCTTAATTAAACTTGACCCGCCTTTTCATATTTGCCCCCAAGTTCGATATGATGTATTCTTATGACCATAATTATTACTCTTGTTGTCTTGGGAGTGCATTATTATTAATTCTAATCCTTCCTGCAAAGAAAACGGAATGATTGTAAAATCGCAAATATCCTTAAGGCGATCATTCTAATTGCCGTGGGAATGATGGGGAAAGAATGACTGTAATAGGAGTACCATCGATGAAGCGGAAATGAAACTTTGTGGGTATGTAGGTTAATATATCTCCTATACGCATATTGTTTTAGATTGGCGCTACGTCGTGACAAATAAGAGAAAATGACCATTTTATAACTCCATTCTATGATAAATCAGCGTAATGAGTAACAAAACCGTCGCCCGACTTTGATCGTTTATATTTCTTCTCCTATTTCAAGTATCTCTGTGTCGTTTTCGGATATCGTAAATAAGACTTTTTCTCCGTCTAATATTATTTCTTGATTTATAATAAGATCTATAATTTGTCCTGGGGGACAGCATGTATTGACCATATCAAATTAGAAAAAAAGCGTGTGCTCGCCGATTTTGAATTCCTCCAGCGCAGGTAGGGCCGACCTTCGCCAGACTGATGACTCATCGGATAACACCGTCGCTCCTCGGCGAAACTAAAGTATCACTCCTGTGACGCCGTGAAAAGTTTTCTCCATAAGTTCTCCACTTTCTGGACTATGGGTACAGCATACTCAATAAGATAAAATCCATTACTCCAGTAAAAATTAAATTTAAAAAAAAAACTACAAAAAAAAACCAAACTTAGATGTCATTTATTTTAACCTCAGGCACAATATACAAATAGAGTGTCCATTATCAAAAAGCCGAATTTTAAGACTCTCTCCATCAACCTCAGACGTAAGTGACCTTTTTCTTCCACAAGTTTCTGTCCTCCATTGTTGTGCACAGCATACAATCTTTGGATTTAAGTATCTTTTTCCAGCTGATCCACTTATGTCAGTACTGAATGTCAATCCAATTTTCACACAATCTAATTAATAACATGCTAAAAATACTCCTACAATACTCCATAGAGCACATTTGTTATGATAATGAAGACAAGTCACATGTTACATTCCTCAATGAGAAACATTTTTTTTCCAAACAATTCTAAAAATCAGCCATAATCACCTCAGAGTAGACAACCTTCTCCCCGGTGATAAGATCAACCCCCACGGCCTTTCCAATCACCCGAGTAGTTCCGAGTTGTAGAGCCTTCACCAAGCCACTGCTTGAAATGCTGGACACATGAGAATCTTCTATGGAAAACTCAACATTGCTTTGTGGCTGGGGCCCACCAAATGCTAAAATCTGGTATTTAGAGAAATTGTGGATGAAAAATGAAAAAGTTGTTTTAAGTCTTCAATTCATCATTTAAGGCACACGGTTCACTGATTTTACTTTTTTTGTTTTTTCATATCACTAACTGCTCAGCCAAACTAATCTTAGTCTAAGGCATTCTTTTCGTCTCAGTATCATATAGTAAAGTAGATCTTTGTAAAAGATCTCTTAATTTCTTCTGTCAGTTAATTACACTTCTGTTTTCTTTAAGCTCAACATGGGCACAGTTACATATAAAATTTGCATCCGATCATCCCCTGGCCCCACGTCACCTCTCTGCGCAACTAAGGGCTAACGGCGAGAAGGATAGCGAACTTACAGAGTGGAACTTGCGAAGTGGTGTTTGACATCACACTTCTGATCTAGCCATACGGCGAGCCCGAGTCTAGTGATTCACCAGACAGTATGTAATGTTCCAGGAGCACTAGAGAGCTCACAATTCTTTGAAGCCGTCTGAATCACGATTCGTCACTCATGATTTGGCAAGCAGAATCCATCTCTTGTATCAATCATTTCAACTTCAATAATGAAATCAATTTATAATATCGAATATGCTATTTTCCCTTTCTACAGCGAGATGAGTGCATTCCATTTAGTATGTTGCTGTAGCAAAAACAACTTGAAAGCCAGTCCATGCCATCAACAATGCATTTAAGTACATCGCCACATAGAATACGACTGCAAAATGAAAATTTCATAAATCAAAAATACAAGTGCACAGGGCAAAAATGAAAGTATAAAAGAGGACAAACACACAAAAATTAATGCTAAATAGTTCCTGAAAACTGACCTGCAACAGGGATCCAATAATCAAAGTTGTATTCTTTGGATCTAGTCTTAACGGAGGAAAGACTTCAAGGGGCTTTGGAGCACTGTAGACCATTTGGCCTGATGGCAGGCGAACACTTCCTGTAAGAGTTGTATGTCCAACCACAGCTCCATACACAGTGTACACTCCGGTCACGCCATCCTCTGTCTGGCCAGATGGATGTAACGTGACAATATTTGATGCCGCTTCTAATTTTAGTCCCATCAAATTGAAAAAGCTTGCTAGCAAGGGCTTTCCATGGAGATCAAGGACTTGAACTTTGGCTTTGACCTCTTTCAACACCTCAACTTTGTCAATGACTACGACCTGAATACTGCCCACCCCAGACACAGATAACGTAGCCAGAGGGTGCGACTCAACATCCAGGCAAAGGTCATAGACCGGGAATGACTGGGAGCCATCGTTGAGAGGGAAGACCATCACACTTTTCATCTTCTGATCATATTTTGCCCTCAAGACCTGAGACTCAAATTCCTTGATGTGGAAATAACCTGAACCGTGTTTGATGTTTAATGATACTTGATTTGATGGATGGTTGAACACAGACACAGACGATGGTAGGAGTACTGCCTCCTCAACCAAAACCAATTCCAGAGATTTGCTTAAAGCTGGACTCACTCGTTCATGAGGCTTTCCCAGGCTTTTAAGGATGGAAGGCTTGTATCCATCCACAGCAACGGTAACAACAACATTTCCTGTGTTTCCAAATGGTCTCATGGTCTGATAGGAGGATATCAACTTGCGTCCTTCCTGAAGAACCTCGACATCAGAACGCAACTCTTTCAGGTAGGTTAGTCTAGCAAGAGATGAAGGAGAAATACCCCATGTCAAAGCCAAAGAAGAGAAATTGTCAAAGCGTCTGCCACTGGAATCAGTGACAGTCACCAAAATATCTAAGTCTTTACCACAGTGTACAGGTGTAGGGAGATGAGTTTCATGGGTAACAGGACATGGGGGAAGGTTTGGATCTAAATTCAAAGACGGCTGTAAGTGGAGTTCAACTGGTTTTGAGCAGATCAAACGAATGGATGCCACTTCCGATGCAGGAAACTGATTTTTAGCCGTCTTTCCATTACCAACAGAGAGCTTTATTTCTTGCTCACCAAATTCTTTGCAAGTGGCAACAAAAACATGGAAGCCTCGATTAATGGATACCGTTTCCTTTTGCTTCCAGGCAATCAAATCTTGTCTCTCTGGGATTAAATCTTGATAGAATTTTGAAGAGTCTAAAACCCAAGGCTGGGGTCCTCCACGGAATAAAACCTCCTTACTTGAGCCTAATGCCACGACCGTTTCAATTTCCGGATCGATAGGTTTGAGTGGATTGAATGCTGCTATGGTAATTGTAGCCTGCAGGAAAACTTTAACGCTGCGGTATGTGACAGTTACTTCGGTGTGGCCTTGACGCTGAGCCAAGAAGTTCAACGAGGTACAACCTGTCACAGGCAGAGTAACAGGATGGTCATCATCCCTGCTGACATGCTTGAAAACAGTTGGATCACTGTATGTTATATTCAATGGGAGCTGCCGACAGTCAGTAAATACAATCAACTTGCTGCCAACTTTAGCTAAGACAGAAAGTGGCAAAGTCAGTACTGTGCCCACAGCAGCCTCTACCCGAGATGGAGGGAAGTTCATATCTGCGGGAGGAAGAACATGAAGGGTAGCTGTACTGAAGTGGGCAGAATTCCTTGCATCTGCTGCTGTGATGGTGCATGTGCCAGGTCCAATGGAACTAATCCTGCCTTGTATGTTAACCGAGGCAACATTGGTGTCAGAGGAGCTCCATACATACTCTCCACTTCCTCCTGAAGCCTTGAGAATGAAAACAAGATGTGAAAGGTTGATAAATCAAAAACAAAAGATAGAACATCTCATTTTCTTTATATGATGTGAAGAAGCTTTGCTTACAATACAGTATTAGGAGAGGTCAGTTAATGAAAAACAATTGAAAGATTTTCCATGGTAAAAAGCTGGATTAATAAACAATGTTGTGTCATTGTAAAAGAGCTGTAAAACAAAGGTAGAGAAAGAGTGCAAAATAATAATATATCCTTTATTTCCTTTTCATCTGAGATGTAAATGGGGTGGGGGTGTAAAAAATATGAATGCTGTTCAAAACAATAAATCCAAATCGTCTGCTGTACCTGAGGGGTAAAGTGATTGAATAAAAAACAAAACAAACCCTTAGTTCATTGTATACTCTACAGTATAATATACCACAATATTTCATTTTACATGAAGAGTACTGTTGTGGAATATAAACAAATGTCTCAAATATTCCATAGTATAATATAATCTAATATTTAACTGCACTTGTGATGTAAATGATGGAATAAAATCAGAACATATGTAACAAATGCTTTACAGGAATATTTTATCAAAATACTTCACTGTACCTGAGCGGTGAAGTGATGGATGCATCGTGACACAGGGTCCCATGGAAAGAGTACTTGTGAGGGCGAGACTGTCACTGGCTCATAGATCTCCACATCTTGACTTCTACGTACCTCTGGCCTCACAGGATGTTCATCACCATTCTTACAGTCAAGAAAAATGAGTTAATCAAGAGCATCAATCTCACAGACACAGAAACTGATGCTTTTAGAAAATTTTTTTTTTTTTTAAATTTTCATTTAAAATGAAGTAAAATACAAATCTGACATACAAAATTTTTTTAAACGACTGTGTATCCACTAGCCACCTCGCCTTAAATTTAATACACAGACACAATAGGACCTCTGTTATAAGGAAACCCATGGGACATTGAAACATTGTCCTAATTATCAATGTTTCCTGATTTCATGGAGAAGAAGCTCAGACGGATGGAAGTGCCATCACTGTATGTGAGGCAATGAATGACTGAGAAGCTCCGCACCTAAAATTCATTTTAACTACTAACAAGGAACACTTGGCTGACTTTAAAATGTCCAGGCTTCTGCAGTCACTGCAACATGACAAGTGAAAGAGTTCACAATGCAACCTTATTATCCACTAAATGAAATCTTTTTTGTTTGTTCCATTGCTTCATGAAATAAACCGTTATTTACTGCAAGAGTCTGTGAGCTTGGTCAAGGTGTTGGCATAGCACATTCTTGATTTGTCAGTGTCAGAACAATTACCTGTGTCTGTTTCATTGTCTTATAATAACAGACAGACTTATTCATGTGTAATGTGAGGTACTGGGGCGAAAATGTGAAAACGTATACTTGACATTTCTTAGAAATTAAGAAAATTCACAAAATCGTATCGCTCCACAAAGGACCTTGTCCCAACTATTGATATAAATCAATTTTGCCTTCCATGTAATTTCATCCTGATTTCCCATAGTCCCAATAACAGAGGTGCCTTGTCTAAATATCAACATCTTTTTCAAATCCACCCAAAAAAACAACAAAAAACAAGATTTAAAAAGAAAAAGAAATTGTTCCTTTAGAATTGATGTACCTACATAAATCATCCTAAAAACTTTGGTAAACAATCAATTGCATCTGTATTCAATTATCTGACCTTTTGTCTTATCCTGGCAACAAAATAAACTTCAACTGTCTTAAAAGGTCAATCTTTATTTTAATATAAATGAAGGAGGAAAAAAAAGGATGAACCAAACTATGAATCTGGGGTTTTAATCGTTCATTGCTGGCAAAAATGTCTATTGTAGATTCCTTTACCTTTCAAAATTATAAAAACATCACAACATGGCAGGAGCGGGGAAATTGTTGCGTTTATCCGAAGTTGCAATTAATCAGGGCTCTAAACATCCCCCCAAAATTAGACATATTGACACTGTTTAAACGCGATAAGGTTGGCAAGTCTTCCCTCTGAGTTTGACAGGCTGAAGAGGTTCATGATAGCCTCATTAAAATGTTTTGTTTTTTTCTGGGTGGTTTGTGTGTGTGTATTATTGTGTTGTATGTCTTTTCTTTTTTTGTTTCATTTCAGTTGGGTTTTTTTTGTTTGTTTGTTTGTTATTGTTTTGTTTTTTTTATCTAAAGACACAAATCTGCAACAGCAAAGAGTAAATCTGGGCATGTCTGCTTTCGGGAGGCAGCCAACTGTTTGCACACATTAGCAAAGGTTCACGATTTTTCAAGTGATGGTAAGGAATCAAAGAGAGCCTCCTCTTGAATGAATCGTTGAAAATTCTTCATCATGTCCAATTTCTCCTTATAACTTATCATGTCTTTAAGCAGGACTGAGAGTACTGCTTACTATCTTATGTGTTTTTACACCATTAATACATAAGCAATACTGTATCATATCAAAGAACTCTCATCATTAGTTGTAATGGAAGTAAATTGAGATAAAAAAAACTCATGAAAATTTTGAAGTGGTCCTTCCTCATATTTACAATTATCCTAGGTGTATTGTGATTAATCAGTGACTTTTATATTGAATTAAATCTGTTTCTCAGTAAAAGTCGTGGTTAAGCGGAAATTGCGATTAAGCATCGTCGACTGTACCTACCTCATCAATGACACTGACAAGGGCACCATCTATTATAGTTTCTCCTTTCTTCAGTGTCCTGACACGATGATAAGTTCCATTCACGCTAGAGAAGAACACATCAAAGTAGGTGGAAGAAAATTCAGCTACAACTCGCACATTCTGAAATATTTTTTAAAAAGTAAGAAAAATTGAAGGAAAAATTCTGACAAATGAAAAGCTGTTCACTGTTCCATCCATCATGAAATAGTGCATGCCAATCTTGTGACCCAAATGAAATGATTGAGGCTGGCTACCTTATGCAAAAATTTACTTTAATTTGTAATCCATAGCTGCCAACTTTTCTGAACCGCAAAACATACTCTGATTTGCAGTATTACGCGAACACCCAATCTCTTTAAAAATAAAACATAAACCAAAAAAGACTTTAATCGGCATTAAAATTATCAGTACTCGTAAAACCAAAAGTACCTACCTTTATCATAAAACTGTGTAAGCTTATAAATAATGGGGAGGTAGTGATCAAATTACTGAGGCTTGGGCTTTACAGCCTCCTATGTGGCTGCCTTTGCCCTCTTGAGAAGCTCAGAACTGAACTCACTGTCAGTCATAGCATGGAGTACCACAGGACTTAACAATGAGAAATCCTGAAAGCATGTCTGTGCTCAAAGTGCCTCTGAGGTCAGTTGTATTTTTCCTGACTTGGCTGAATATCCTTTCACACCCACATTTACTGTGAGGGAAAGAAGATCAAGATCTAGAACTGGATCTTGATCTTATATATTAGTCAATAGGTCCTAGAACTTCAACCATGAAGGAACAGACCTCCACCCGTCAGTAGTCTAGAGCTCTAGATCTATAGGTCTACAAAACTGTGGACTAGGCCTAGTCCTGATTGGGAAAGAGTGCCTCAGTCTTTAAAACAAGATCTAGATAAGAATTATCATTAGATGTTTCAAATCAAAGCAGCAAGCAGACTCAAGACTGGCTTCAATGCAGCAACAGGTTGCTTGACGGAATTTTGGGCGTAGGTCCGTGTATTTTATCATTTTACTTAACAGAAGAGCTCATGTATGGGAAACTATTTCCAGTGACTTCGCAATATGCGGTGAATGGGAAATATTTCAATTTCAGCAAAGATTTTTTCCCCGTAAGATTCTTTTTCTCTTTTCTTTTTTGATTACCCAAATCGTACTAAGAATGATTTTATCATATTGGTTGGCAGCTATGGAATTAGAGTAAAACAAAACAAAACAAAAACATTTTTTGAAGATTCAGTTGACAAGGGAGTTCTGGGCTCGCAAAGGCATGAAACTTCCACAAAAAAACATACTTTTCTGCTCCTGAATCCATGCCAGATTTGACACGAGACTTTGAAGTCTAATATGCAAGCTGCACATATGTAAAAGCAGCCTTGATAGTTAGAAATCATAGAGGTAATTACTACAATATCGGCCCCACAGCAAGATCCACCCTTCTCTTCACCTTCTCTCTTAGTCAAAAGTTCAAGTGTCACAAGAGAGACATCTACAGTAAAGCACAATCATCATCAAACCAAACTGGTACAGTACATCACATGATTTTGAAATCTCTAGCCAGATTGAATAAAAAAGATTTAGTTCGTGGCAGACTGAAAAACTCAATTTAAATAAATGCTCCATTCTTTAAAAATTCATTTGCATTTATAGAAGCATTTCCATGTGTAAAATAATGTTTATCTTCGAGTTAACTTACATCTGATGGATACATCTTGTGGCTGTCTGTGTCAAATATTTCAATGAGGATTTCATATTCTCGACCAGTTTCTAAGACCCATTTGCGATGGGGAAGAACCACAAATGCTGAGAGGAGTAAAAATAGATTTGAAAATTATTTTTGAAAAAAAAAAAAGAAAAGAAAAAAAAGAGTAGGCCTATTTGAGAAATCATACAACCGTTTGTTGTTAAAATATACTTAAAAAAATTTCTCTCCAGAGCCTTCATAGGCTTTACTTTGTTGGAGTAATAAAAGTAATTGACTTTGATAGTGATTGGACTGGACTATTTATTAAATAAAGTTCACAACGTAAGACATTACAAAGACAGGCATCATAGTGAGAGAATCTGAAATCAGAGAAAATCTGAGCGATTTACATCCCTGTTTATATGAGTTTTGCACAGTGAGCTATTGCATTTAAAAATAGCCTAGATATTACAATCCTCTATTCAGGTAACTCCCTCTTTTCTTCCCACTGAAGTTAACTATCACACAGTACTACTAGGACTTTGCATTGTTTGTTTCAGACATTTTGTTATGTTTATAGTTATAGCAATTTCTCTTAATATGTCATCATTTGTCTGTGCTTTTTTCTGGCATTTTTCTAATTTTTAAGTCTTTGTCCCATCGGTTCAGAAAGGCAGAATCTTCCCCAATAGTGTGTTTTGCCACATGCAAATATACACAAAGGGGACACAACCCACATGCATGATTGTCTTCAGGACCCCTGCGCTGTCATCATAACCGAATGGACTGGTGACAAAATACACTTTTATTGTGCGTCACATGGGACTAATAATTTTACATATGCACACACATTTATATGCATTGTTTCCCAAGAAAAGGACATCTTATAAGAATATCGATGTTTCGTTATCATTATTATTAACATTTATCTTTTTTTTTGTCTTTTAACCCCATAAGAATCTGCAACATGCATCTTTTTATCCAGTGCAGAGCCAGGGACCTCTGCTGGTCATAATAATTGGTGTTGCAGTTAAGTGAAAGAGCATAAAAAAATTTATTGTGTGTGCATAGTCATTATCAGCTGCTCCTCTTATAACAGCACTCCTGATGTACCAATACAATTTGAAAAGGCCTTTATATACTGTTTCAGAGTTTTACTGTATTATTATTATTATTATTATAAGTAGCATCATTATTATTATTATTATTACTATTACTCATGGTAATACCTATGATGTCCACTAATAATTTGTGACCTCTACTCACCAAGAAATCCTGGAGATACCACATGTAAAACAGCAGACGGCTGGTGAAAAAATTCTGTAGAAATAATATCTGAAGGCCAAGTCAAGGGTATTCTGTTCTGTTCTATGACCAACTAAGTTCATTTTGTAATTTGTTGTTTTTTTATTCAGGAGAGCCAAAAAACGTAGCTATTTAAACTCAAAAAGCCTCAAATAATTAGTATATGCAAATGATCTTTTAAATGGTGTGGTCTAGGTATAACCAAAGTGGGTTTTTTTGCATAATCACCTCATGGTTTTAAAAAGACATGCCCATGAAGTGTTTCTGTAGTTTTCATTAAAAAAAAGAAAAAAAATCCCTAAATAATTGGAAGTCTTGACAGTTATAGAATTACACAGACGTATAGTTGAAATATGGAAATGAAGAGACCTATTATTAGAACAGTGTTATAAAATCTTGGGGGCCATGAAGGTCCTAGCCTTAAAAGAAAGATTTGTACTATGAACAGGTATATATTTCTTGTTTTAAAACAGTATTGGAGGCGTATTAAGCTTGGAAGGAAAATTCAAGAAACCATGCTCTGCCCGCCTGATATTTTTCTCTTTGTGCTGCTTCCACACATTATATAGTGATCAGTACTTGGGTTATGTAATTTTATACAAATGAAACCAATCCAGTTCAGAAAGGCAGAATCACCCCCCTTGATTTTTTGATGCCACATGCAAAAAAAGATCAAGGGGAGACAACCCACATTTTTGGTTGTCTTCAGGACCCCTGCGCCATCATCATTACTGAAATGACTGTCTTTTTCTAATGTTGATCATATCAAAGCATTCTCAAATTCAAGACATTCATTATGAATTACAGCCCTTACGTGGATTAGTCATCCGGCTGCTTCGTACATTACTTTTTGGTAATGCATTTCCATTCAGTCCAATTTTCTGCCTTGTGTCGCAATATTTCAAGTTTGGAGACTGATTTTAGTTGGAGTGGGGCAGAATCTGATAATCTCTTTAGGCCACGTCTTAATGTTGTTACAAATTAATTGATGTTTTTTGTCTGCCTAATTGTTTTGGGTTCTGTTGGTGAAAGTATGCCAGCATTGCTTGGTTTCCTGGGGTTTTCAGATCTTGCCTTAAAATGTGTCCAAACAAACGCCAACTTCTCTCTATAATCATGAGCGATAGAGGGACTTCTTTTATTTTATGGTATAGGGATTTGTTGGGGTTTTTAAAAAATCTTTTTTTTGGATATCTGATACTTAAAATTGTAAGGAATTGTCTTCAGTGGTAGGTGTTTACTTTCTGCTCATCTATTTTTGTAAGCGCCCGTATGTCATAGTTGTATAAGAGGACTGATTTTACGATTGTTCTGTATAGTTTGGTTCTGATGTGTTGCTGAGGCTTAAACAAAATAATACGACATCAGATAATTTCACATCAAACATTGGAAGGTGATGGTCTCAGTCCAGGTCTCTTCACAGTTTATCGTGAGCATGCATCGAGAAGCCTAAGACTATAACAAAGAATGAGCATTCATTACAAACTTGCCTATTAAACTCGGTTTGGCTGCGAAAAAATCACATCAAGCAACATATCAGACACCTAGATCATCACAAAAATATTATACTTAATATCTATGTAGAATTTTTTTTTATTGGGATTTTGGTATTTTGCAATGTGTTTTCAAAACATTTAAAGGTCGCAGGAAATAGTCGTTCCTTAGCAGCTTTGAAATTTCTCTCTTCGAACCACTTAAGTGTAAAATAAACATCATGGAATCCAATTTCGCGTTCAGCTCTTAGCATGACTCTAACCTTGCTATCTTTTCTTATAACCATTATTATTCTATATACGATTTCTTTTATCATTGTTGTTGTTATTACAAGTAAAATACCTATGATATGTGGGTTTGAGAAAACAAAACCACTCACCATGAGTCATCAAATCTAATGTAAGTTATTTTGTGGGTGTAACGTCACTTTTCAACATCATAGGTTATATCAGTGACGGAACTATTCTGACAGGTTTCTGTGCTGCCACACATGAGCCATAAGGTATAGCACAACTCGAATGACTCACCCATTTACAGTATACTGACACCGGGCCAACCAGTCCTAGTACTGTTCTCATAATGCTGAGCGCCAAGCGAGACAGTTACTAAAATGCCAATTTTAAAGTCTTAGGTATGACTCGGCCGGGGATCGCACCCGCGACCTCCCGCTTCCGAGGCGGACGCTCTAACCACTCGGCCATCGGATCGGTTCATTGTGATGTTCTGTCAAAACCATGAAGTGATTATGCAAAAAACGCTGCGGATATTTTAGACACATCTTTTAAATGATTCTTTGCATATATGATAACTGTTCCGGGCTTGTTGAGTTTGAATAGCTAGGTTTTAGGCTCTCTTGAAAAAAATAAAAAAATGAGCTGCACCGACGACGATATGTTGAAGAATGGCCAGAGAAAGCAAATTGTTCAGGCACCAATTTGAAACATCTAACTTATGAAGGAAAACTGCGTGAATGAGAGCCAACAATATTCTTTTAAAGGCAATTGAGATTTCTAAAATTATCAATGATATGAGCAGAATCAATGGACAAGATGATCTCTTGTGGCAGCATAGCTGTGGGATCAAAGCGTTCGACTTGTGTGGTTCTGAGTTCGAATCCGGCTTAGTCCTTAGGAAAAGCTTGTTACACATTTCCTCGCCCCACATAGACTCTTGGGTATCTGGCCATAGGCAGAGGAGGATCTTGTCAGTATGTCAGAGCAAGTCCACCACTGAAATGACTTCCATTTCTCTATTTTCCACATGGAGTTGAGAAGGTTTTTGGTTTGAAAAGGCCTTTTGGGAAAACAGTTGTATAGTGCCCAGAAGACATATTGTGATTAAGCGCTATATAAAGCAGCTCTAATGTATATATCAACAAATACTGTAAAGTCACAGAAAGTCACAGAGAACATGAGGGAAAGAAACATATAAAGAAATGCCTACGATCTTTATAGCTGTTGATCATCGGCATGGTTTGTCTGATGAAGGTGCAGAAAAAACCCGATTGTTAAAGATCAAGATTAATTTGGAGAATTATTCGGGCAGCAAGTCATGGCTTCATCTCATGCATGCTGGAACACTCCGATCTCAGACAAAAGAAGATCCTCGGACGCTGAGAGGAATATTTCACGAGTGTCCTCATCCCTCCTTCAAACATCAACGTGGAAGCCACTGGACGTCTACCACAGATTCCAATCAACAGCTCAATGTTTCACCCACCAACAGCAGCTGACTGAGAGCCTCGCCTTTTCACATCTGCAACCATGAATGGCTGTAACAGGGGCTGAAAAACGCCTTTACAAGTCAAAGTGAAAACAAACTCATGTGACAATCACCGCGGCTTCTCTTTGCTCCTTAATGCTGGGAAGAGGCTAGCCCGTGTTCTGCTGCTTGATCACGTCAGCGCACACCTGAAGATTGACATTCTTTCTGAGAACCAGTGTGTATTCTGCGTAGTTTGCAGAACCCCAGACATGATTGCAGCCCGCCAAATTCAGAAGTGTCATGGACAGATCGTTCAACTATACACCACATTTGCGGATCTGACAAAAGCGTTTGACACTCTCTGCTGCGAGGGTCTATGGAAGATCATGGCCAGATTTGGCTGCCCCGCCATGTTTGAAACCAGTTTGCGTCAGTTTTATGATTGCAAGAACGCCAGAGTGCATGATGATAATGAGTACTCCCAGCCTTTTCCTCTCTCCAACGGAGTCAAGCAGGGCTGCGTGATGGACTTTTCGCTCTTCAGATGTCTTCCGAGATAGTGACATCGGTTTCAGCTTCTGTTAGCATATTGGTGGCATCTCTTGAAACCTCGGAGACAGCAAACCAAGGTAGAAGTATATGAAGGCACAGCCAATGACTTTTTGTTTGCTGACGACTGTGCACTAAATGTTAGTACTGAGTCTGACATGCAAGAAAGCATAGATCTCTTTGCAAAAACATGCGACGACTTTGGACTTACGATTGAACAAGACTGAAGTCCTGCATCAGCCCGCACTAAAAGCAGCCTACACCTAACCCAGTGTAGCGAAGATAAGAATAAGCTCAGACATGTTACTTTGCCTTTATCAAACTATCAAATTCCCTCGAGGTATGAAGGCAGACTGATCAAACAAAAGTACATACACAGAGAGATATATGGACAGAAGGGAGAGAGAGAGAACTAATCATGAGACTGAACAAAAACAACTCACATACAACATTTACTCA
>JAOWAY010302103.1:0-15482 GCA_028565895.1 Goniobranchus geometricus | reverse complement strand
TCAGAAGAAGCCATTCGTTCGTTCCCAACCCCCCACCCTCACCCACAGTGGAGGCAAGGGTGTGGATTGGGGGAGGGTGGTACATGTTATTACGCCCACCTCCTTAAGACGACCACCTGTCCAAGACGACCACGTTTGTTCATGATATTCGGTGGTCATCTTGAGCAGGTTCGACTGTACATATGTTAACTTATATTTAACGTTAAAGTACACTCTTTCAAAAGGAAAAGGTCACATTTCATTTTAGTCATGAAATAATGTAAAATACGTACAATTTGAACTACTCAACTAAAATGGGCAGGAGACATGACATTTCGGGTCTCGCCCTTCATCAGACAACACTAAAAGAGCAGCAGGTGAAATGTCAAGAAAAGAAAATACAAAACTAGGATGCAATGAGCACACTAATCTAAAATTGTTCTTAATATTTTTTCTCTTTCACAACAGGCCATCCAGGATGAAAGTCATTCTCAATCTTGTAATGCAACTCGGTGTCTTTCTTATCAACTACAACTACAGGGAAAACAAGAAATTAATTCGCAATATTGCTGGTGTCTTTTTCATATTTGTTGCAATCCTTGCAGTCTTTCTGTCTCCTCCCATATCCACAGTTGATGTTCAACATTATGTCAAGCCACCACAGTAGTATTTAAAGTCGATCATGAACTTTCATTTCAATATTTAACTTATTTTACCCGTTTATCAGGCTCTTTAAGGCCAAAATAAGTCCAAAAGCTATTTGGGCCATGTTGCCTGGGCCATGTTGCCCTTTCTTTCAAACAGCAAAATAACTCAATTTGCTCAGATTCAAGCAATGTGTCATTCAAGATATCCAAGGCTTTTGATTAGTGAGGCCATTTTTGTTACATTCAAATTTTGTGTCACTAATTAGTCTTTAGTCTAGATTCATTTATTGAAGGTGAAATAAAATCATTTTCACGCTTCCTTTATCACCATGATTTTTTTTTTTTTTAATGTAAAAATGCAGATTTAATCCTGTGTATATCTTGACTTTTTATTTTCCATTTCATTGGTTCAGCCTACTCGGGCCAAATAGCTGATGGATTTATCTGGGCTAAGTGAATCAAATAACATCTCCTAATATTATATATATATTAAATTGGATCTATTGTATGTGACGGGCCCATCCTTCTTCTTGACTTAGAGGAAACCATGGAGCAGGAATGAAAACTAATTCTATATGGGAGAAAGGATCAGTGAGAAGTTTTTAATTGAATGAAATGAAATCAGTCTTATTTTTCAATTTCATAAATAATGTAAACTGCCCCAGTAATTTCAATAGAGAACTCTTCAGACTTTATACATGTACAGTATTATAAGTACTTACTTCATCTCTGGAACTTGATAGGAGATCAAATTTGTCTTCATTTCTCCAAGTAAATTTAGAAGTTCTGGGAAGGCGTGCTAAATGACCTTTGTGGTTTGTCATACTGGTCTTATATTTTGCAGCAAGCTTAAATAGAATGCAAGTTTCAAGCTTTTGCAGGAGGGAAAATGTTGAGGGTTTTGAGGGTTTATTTCATTTATGCAGCTTTGTTTCAGAATATTAGAAAACAACTTGTGAATAATGGAGCAGCTGAAGTCGAAGACAAACTTGAAGGTGCTTATCTAATTGTCTTTAAGTTCATTTTCATAATGGCAATGGTGCTGGTAAAGAAATGAATCAAGTCTCATTGAAAATCTTGTCTCATAGACTACTTACAGGAAGGAAACAGGAAAAGATATGGTTTATGTAGTCCTGCTTCCATATCTACTGTTACCTGAATGCTTCAGATGTCAATTCGGAACGATACAGTTCTCTTACCTGCATTAAGCTGGTCAAGCCATTCCATAGCCATAAGAAGAATATTTCTTCTCCTGAACTTCAAGCCTTGAAGAGTTCTCAGTATACTTGATATATGACTATGATTATAAGGGACTTTGAAATTAATCATCCCAAGACCAATAATACAAATAGAACATTCATAGTGGTAGGGAAGTTTCCTAGATGGTTCTAGACATTTCTCTGTCCTTTATGTAGCACAGATTTTACAATAAAGCAGTTGCCATTTGGATATCAAGTTTCTTTTTAGCATTGAGGATGCGTTCAAATAACTGACAGCTTTTTTCGGGTACATACCTTTGAGTACAGTGACTTCAGAGGTAAAATGCTTTTACATGATGGTGGTGCTTGTATAAATGTAAAATTTTACTGAGGATCTTTAATGAAATACTAGAGTGGGTATATGTAATTATTTATTTATTAATGGTTGTGACATTTGAGTTAACCTTAAGCTGAGAAAAGAGAGGATGCTGGAATATTGAAAACATAAGTGCCCCAAAATCGAGCTCAATTTTTATTTATTAATGGTTGTGACATTTAAGTTAAGCTGAGAATAGAAAGGATGCTGCAATATTGAAAACATGAGTGCCCAAAAGTCGAACTCATTTTTTTCAAGTGCCTTTAACATTTGAGGGATGCACAGATAAAGCTTATGTTGGTAGCATTTTCTTGAGCAGAGCAGCATGAGAGATGGAGCAGCACACAAAAATGCTTACACACCTATATACCAATACATGTACAACTACTAAACCCCCTGACATATTATATCTAGACACCAGCACTTCCAAGGGCAGTTGGACAACGTTAATATGATGATAGCTTGCTGTCTTTCAAATAAAGCGTTTATTGACCTGTGCATAGACTTTGTTAATTTTGATATGCTGGTTTTAATATTTTGCAATCTGCCTGAAAAGGGTGATGGTCGTCAGGTACATGAAGAGTGCCTCCACACTGCTCATATCTTATACCCTCACCAAGGGGTAAAAAGAATTTAAGCTTTTCTGCCTTTTCAAATGAAAAAGCACAAGTTTTCATCACACATGCCTCAAACACCTGCATTTTCAATTGTGAAGCGTCCTATGTCTTCTCAGTTTAACCTATAATGTTATATGGGAAAGAATAGGTCAGTCTAGTGTTTATATATTTTGTGTATAGTGTATAGCAAATTAGAGAGTTTAAGCGGAGCTCAGAATAGATTTTACATACTGAAAAGTCCAGATAGTTCAAGCAGACACAGTTCAGTAACTAAATGTATGTAAATAATATCACAGAAAATGTTCCTGAATTTGTGATTATAAAAAAAAACCCAATAGATGAACACTCTATCTCTTTTTATTTCCTGTTAGCTGGGCCTCCAGCATCTCATACATATATAAACATATGTATAATTCCTTCTTTCTCTTTCAGCTGAAGCCATTTGGGGTTTGCTAGTTTTACGGGCTATAAGTTGATAATCATAGGAAAAAATTGATTCCTCCAACACCTTCCTCTGAGCTCCCACAAATCTCCTAGTCCAGATTTTATTGCTTAAGGAAGGTATTCAGTGTAAACCTTGACAGAAGTTGTTGCGCAGATCTGCTATGGTGACTCCAAAATTGGGATATGCCAAAGAAGAATGTGTGTCGAGAGTATATTAATATGTTTTCGTTATCCCTTACCCAGTCAAATGACTGAATAATAAATGGGTATCTTGGTCAACCTTTTGTCTTCCTTTCAACCCCAAATAAAGCTTAAGATGTTTCCTTCAAACTCTCAAAATGACCATAAAACAGGTACAGCAAAATAGAAAGAGTATGAGACTGCATAGAGGACACTGCACAGTGTAAGATGCATCCCTGCTTAAGAAAAGAAAATCTGGTCAAAATAATATATATATATCCAACAGACAAGACTCACTAAAAAATTGTTTTTAATTTTCTGATCTCTTAAAGAGTTCATCAATAAAATCCCACTCAAAGTCAATGCAAATCTCACTGGCAGCAGCAATGTTGGATCATAATGTTAGTGCTAGCATGGTTCCATATAGTATCCAAGTGAAAGTTGCCCGGTATATATAAAGGATAAATAAAGGTGATCTGAGAGAAATAAACTGTGTTCCAGGCCATAAAATGGAGTCATGAGTTTGTTCCTTGATCACCAGCCATCATCTGATCATGGGATTTTACATGGTGAATGTTGTATTTTATTTGTAAGGCACACAACCTACTTTGGGGTAACAATTTTAGGTGAAAAGTTGCATTCTACATGTAGGCATATAGGGTATTCAGAAAGAATTTTCTTTTTTGTTTACTTTCAATGCACAGCATGTGACCTCCTTAGTTATCAGTCAATCATACTCTGTGTTACCACTTCATAACATCACCAGTCTTTGTGCAAATGCTTTTCACAAAGTTGCTTAGCTCAGTGCTATAATATAATTTGTACTGCCACAGCAGTAAATCTGCAAACTTCACGCATGCCGAGAAAAGTGGTATCCTTACTTTATATGCTAGTGATGAGAAAAAATTCTTCTAGTACCACATATTGAGTACAGATTGACATGAATAAACAATGATTGTAAAGGACACTTAATTAATATACAAATACAGTACAAAACACTTTTGACTTTTAGACAAAGTTCTGCGACAGATAATAGAACAGAGCTGAGAGAAATCAAAAATAAATATATAAAAGATATCAGAGCTGCAAAATTCTTTCCGCTTAATAAGCCTCATAAATTTTGAAGGAACCACAAAGAAGGTGACAGATGAGTTTTTATCAAGTATGTAGTTTGCAAAACACAACATGAAAAAGATTTGAAAGTTTTAGATCTTTCTCTGTTCTTTCAACATACTGTGTGAAAAAAAAGGAAAATTTGAATTTAAGTCAATTTTCTTGTGTGTCCTGCTAAACTCATGAAAATCGAACCAGTTGATGATGTGATAGGATTTTGCTGTACCAAAACATTGACTCTCCATTTTTTAACCTTTTCTGATCCATATATATATGCAAGTAGTTATGTCATCTGATTCAGGAATATGTTCATAATGTTATGGGTTTTATTTAGTCCTGACCTTCCTTATTCAATGAACATTATACACATATCACAGTGCATTCATGCCAGTTTATTTCTATCTACTAAGATTGTCCCCCACATTGATGCAATATCGCATTGATATCAGTACAAATATCACAAAGTATTTTACTGAGAAACTTGTACTCTTGTTTGTTTCTGTGTACACAATTGAGGTTATTGTTTTGGCATTATGATGTTTATATTATTACAACTCTTGTTTTCCTTGTACAAACTGACTTGGCTGTCTTTTAAAGTTATTGTTACAATGTAGCCACCGTTTATTGAAGCAGTTGAATAAATTTGACTTTTAAAATACCACCTCAGAGTGTAAATTAATCCTGTTCAATATTTATTACTGTTACTATAATTTATTAAGTATAAATTAAATTTCGAAAGCACAGTTTAAAATATATTGTGTGGCGTTTGTTTCGTGTATCTTGGATTTTATTCATCATGAATTTGTGTGGGTGTTGGGGGGGATTAGTGGTTGACGCAGACATTGACATGACCGGGGATATCCTACTACCTCATTGCTGCGTTTTAATTTAATTTAAAAGGGCTTATAGTGAAAAATCTTCAAAAACACTTTTTTTCATTTTCTTATAGTTAAGACTCAGACAAAAGAAAGCATATGACAAAAAAATTTGATAAAAAATTACATCTTGCAAAATGAGAGGCACTTAAACATGACATCTTGCAAAATGAGAGGCACTTAAAAATGACATCTTGTGAAATGAGAGGCACTTAAAAATGTTTAAAGGGCCTACAATGCATAATGACCTGTCCATTTATTGTGATTGCACTGAAACTTACATTGGCCATCTACAAGCATTATGGGCCCTTTCAAATGAAAACGGCAGAGTGGATATTAATGAATCTTCCACATATATTCTGATGAACTTTGGCAAAAATTGGGTCCAAGTTTATGCCTTTTCACTTTCAAAAACCAAAGTCAGCTTCAAGTTCAAAGACAGTTAGTCTCATTAAATACTATTTCGTCTTTGACAAAATGTGGCGGCAACTGCTGTAATGAAAATGTTTTCCAGAACATTAGAAAATTTACTGACAGCTTCTCACTACACGTACTAAATTTATTTGGCAGAGGCAAGACAAGAACATGGAAAACAAAACATTGAAAACTTAGAATATTGTTTTACCTGTTTATTTGTCTGAATATTCAAAGAACATTCATTATTAAGCAAATGGTACATGCAAACATACTTAAATCAACCTGTCTATTTCAATAATGACAACTCACTTCTGGCTCCAATATCTAAAACGTAGCCCTCATAAGCATTGATAGGGTCAGCTCAATGAAATACTCTTTGCCCTATGATTCTATGATGTTATCTGTTACCAACCAGAAAAATTCAACCCATCACTGTTTGTACACCCTTTGAAAATGTATGGGCCTATGCATCCAGTCTAGATAAAGTACATAGGTTGATCTCCATCTTTACAACTCCAAATGGTTCAATGTCCATCAGCTAATCCAATAATTATTTAGATGATCCACTGATAATAATAACAGTAGCCTAGATCTAGATCTGCACCAGGGTATTTGTGTTAAGATTAATAATGCATAAATAAATTATAGATCTAGCATAAGATACAACCTCACTAGCTTGAAAAATTAAATCATTCATTAAATTTCAAAGAAGCAATGAAAAAAAATTAGGATTTTCTTATATTTTTGGATAGTTATTGTGCCTGCTTAAAATGGATTAAACACACTGTTTTCTTTCACAAGAAGAAATCTGCTTGAAAGTAATTAAGACCTTTATATCACATGACTTTTATCCTTGCTAAGAATTTTTTTTTCAGTAACATCTAGATCTAAATATCAATACTACACTGTGAATTAAATTTTTAAACATTTCATCCCTCACTGTATTCTGTCTGAGTTTGATCAAAATAAATAAATTCAGCTGTGGTTACTATTATAGCTATGATACATGCATATCTTTCAGAGGTAATTACTAAAAACCTCCTTTAAATGTTAAAAAGTGTACTCATTTTACATTCAAAGAAAAAAAGGCAGCTTTGCCATTCTATACGAAAAAGGTGAAAGAATCTTCATTGCTAGCTTAGTAACAAAAGTTGTTTAAATGTTGTTCATTCAGAAACTCAATATCAAACTGTGCATTGTAAAGCATCTTACATGGTGGAAATATAAACATTTAAGGAGTTGCTCAGTTGAAGTATCATCAACTGGGTGAAAACTTCAAGGGAAACTTAAGAAAACAAAACGATACAATTCATGACCTCACTAACATAAAAAAGATTCATTTTGTCAGATGAATAAAATTGGGAATGAAAATGAAATTTGATTTTGACTGAGAATCTTAAAAAACATGCTTTAAAGAGAAATAAAAGTAAAAAGAAGATTACAATCAAAAACAAAAACAAACAAAAAAAAAGACTTAAAAGAAACCAAAAGCTTTGGTATGAAAAAAGTATAGGAACCATGAGGCACACCCCAGCTTATACTAGGAAGTATGGGAGTGGACCAGGGTATGATTGTGTGGGGGCCAAAATCAATTTCATGGTAAAAACATGTCAACTGATAAAAGAAAAGTAACTGGGAGGGGAAAAAAAGAGAAAAAAAATCAAAAACACATACGCCTTCTGCTTCAATTCATAAAATTGAAAAAAAATGCAATGCCTGTAATTTGGAGGCAAAATAACCAAAACAAAAATACAGCAGGATATGCTTAATAATTGGTTCTTTTCTTAAAGCATTAGAGACTATCAGAACCATACACAAAATGATAAATGATGACCTTAACAAATGGGAGGGTGGTGGGGGGGGGGGGAAGAAAGTCAAAATGGAAAAATATGTCACACCAGCCTTGAAAATCTAAGTCTAGTCAGCAGGAACGTAAAGTGAGCAAGAGGAAACTCAATCAAAATGCTCCAGATTTAGAAAAAAAACCAAAACCAGCAAAGGCCACTAAATCAGATGATGGAGAAGTGAGTAGGGTGGTAACAATTGATACTGCTCTTCAATCTGACTTGACCAAAGCATTCAGCAATTTTCTTGAATTTTCTATTTCATTCTTTGAAGACACAAATGTTCAGCTCCAAACAAAAGTACCATTGATCTTTAGGTTGAAAACAATTCTTGAAGACTTCTTAAAAAAGGCTTATGCTTTGTGTGTGAAACCAGTGGCTTTCAGTGATGGCAAAAATGTAAGATATATAAATTATAAAGCCAAACATTTACAGAAGGAAGACATTGACATTAGTGTTGGCAAAAAAGCCTTTGATATTTTGGAGTCCTCCATCGAAGGCAAGGATTTGGCACTGTTCTATAATGTGTCAGGGATTACTTTGTGAAAGCTTGTGACTATGTCATTGCAAATTTCCCCTTGGAAAATGAAATTTTACATCATGTTGAGGTAGGCGATGTTTCCAAGAATAGTTGTGCTTCCTTTAGTTCTGTAAGATTTTTCACCAAAAAGTTTAAAGTTTTGGCCCTAACAAAGCATGCTGAAGACTTTGACAATGCTCTGGACAAACTGGAAAGTGAATTCAATGTTTACACCATTGAGAAATTTGACTGTGAATTCTTAAGGCTTTCCCCTGTTCAGCAATGGTTTACATTGAGCAAATTTATAGATTCTTGTGGTGAGCAAAATTTTGGGAGGCTTTCCCACTTCATGCTTGGCTTGCTAACCATTCCTCACACTAATTGTGAATGTGAGCTTGTGTTTAGCCAAGTAAGAAAAAATAAGACTGATTTCAGAGGATCCCTCAGCACAGAGATGTTAGCTGGCCTTCTTGTTCTGATGTCTGACTCCACTCCTTGTTATGAGACCCGAGTTTACTACAGACTTCCTAAGGAGGGCAAAGACTGCTACCAAAGTAGCAGGAAAGCCACAGAAGATTACTACTGTGAACTTCGTCAACAGCTTACATTAAGCACTGAAGGAACTCTCAGGGGTAAGCTATGTTACACCATGTAGCTATGGCATATTGTAATGGGATAGCCTTAACTAGTAATAGGTGTAGGGTGCAGTATGGGCCAAATTGTGTCGCGGGTGTGGGTGTTCTGTTTTTGCCTTTTGGAAAGTTGGCCGCTATGCTCGTGCCATAGAGAAGACTTTGTTTCGGCACAATAGCATTCCTCAGGCTATCAGAGTCGAGCCCTCGTTGGCAACCATTGTCATAAATACCTCAGTGTTAAAAAGAAGATAACTGGGGCAGTTGGAGAGGAGACAAACAAACTTTGCTCATAACAAAAAATTCAACTCTAAGTAAGCATGACATATTAAAGACAAATTTGACACAATAAACAAGTGGCTTAATATACTGCACACATCAGTTTCACCTACAGATCCAATAGGTCCAGACAAAATCCCAAACATTCAGACTTCAATAAACACCTACTGAGCAGCATTTCCAAACAGCATATCTTAGGACGTCATTGCGTTCCCTTCATCACGCGACGTGGGTTTGGACTTTGACTACTCTGTGAACAAGGCACTGAAGCCAGCCACCAAGTTATCTCTAAATTAGAGAAAATAGCGTGTGAATTACGCAATGAGAGGGACAGGATGACCTTCATACAAAAATCACATCTCCTTCAAGTATCCCCATTACTCCACACTGGCAGAAAAAAAAAGAAGCAAAGCAATAACCTCTCGTTATTCAATTCTCTTTCTTAGGGAGTTGGAGGTGGGGGGTTCATGATGTATGCATGTAATGTATCTGAATAGGGTCTAAAAAGTCTAATGTATAATAGAAACCATCTTTTGCCATGGTATTCTTCTTTAAAAATTGTGTTGTATATTGTGTCAACTTCTGCTGCTGAATGAATTTTCACTTACTGGAATATTCATTATGGCGAGCGGGGCACGTTGTGACAGGGCATGATTAATGGGATATTTTCGGCACATCTACCCATGCCGGGCGTCGCCATTTCGTAAGTACATTTCTATATCTGTAATGATTAATGCTCTACATTGTCATTGTAAAATGTCGTGCTGTTTCAGATATAATATTAATTAGTAAAATAATTAGCTCATTTCCACAAAGTGTTAAGAAATATGCACAATTTAATGGACTATTGATTGATAACGGTAAAAGTCAGCAATCCCGTCTTCTTTCTCCCTTGTACTTTGATAAAAGCTGATACTGCTGAAAATGGCTCAAAATCCTTATTTTATCTGTATCAGTCACTATAATGTGCCTCATTTGTCAACAAAATTGTAAAACCTCAACTCGTGAGCAGCCTTCGCCTCAGCTGACTGCCTCCGCTTGACCTCGCAGGTATGAGGATAGGCGCAGTGAATTAAAATCTCACCAGGGCAACGCTGTGCGCATTAAGGGTCGACGTAGGCCCATAAACCTATAGACCGACAATTCGGAGAGGCCAAAGCACGGCAAATCATCAATTTTTTATGATGATTGAAGAGCTTGGCAAATGGATCCCAGCAACAAAGCAATCGTTGTAGACAAAATGATGAGATGAAGAAGAAAGTCGTAAAAAAGAATGAGAAGTACTGCTTCAAGCGAATGAAAGTTAAAAACGCATTTTTATTTCTTTGGAGCCACAGCCAGTTTCCCAAGATATTTTCGTGTTGCACAGGTATTACGTGAAGCACACCCTAGACTGCACGTATGAAAAACGTGTTTCGTGGTTAATCAATCATACCATGCACTTGCCTTATATAGCCTCCCATGAATTCAAGGGAGTGTGTCCGGAAGCCGCAGTTCATGGGCAAACAACAACTGGAAACCTTGGACCTTATGTAAGAATGGAATCAGAAAAAAATGCAGAAACTTAGAGAAGACCTAAAGACCCAACAGCCAGCACAAGTTTATGCAACTGCTGATGACATGGTCGGACCTAGAAACAAGAAGCCGGTCTACAACGCCAAGGCTAGGCCTGGTAAAGGGAATGACGATCCAAAGGCAAATTTTGCAGACCAGGTCTCAGCAGTAGAAGAACTTCGGAATTCCCTACCTTTCATTAGGCAGCATGGAAAGGTTCCCTGCATTATTCTTTACTCCAGAGAACAAATCCAGGATCTGAATAGGTTTTGCTGCCCCCCAACAACATGCGCTTCCACGATACTATGTGTTGACAAGACGTACAACTGGGTGATGTTCATGTTACAACAACTGTTTACAAAAATTTGTCCCTAATCAGTCGAAAATCAAATGACAACCCCATTTTTTTTTGCCCTATATCTTTACACGGAGATTAGGACGCAGACTCATCCTTCATTTTTTTTCATCACCCCGCTGGCTGTTTAGCTCCAGGAACATCACCCACATTTGGAAGCGATGAGGAAGCTGCTTTAAGGCGAGCGATTGCAAGTGCATTCCCAGAAACAACCATGGTACCATGTACAAGGCATCTGAAGAAAAATTTAACAGCATCGTTAGCGGATACAGTTGGCCTACCATCCAAGCGGCGCCAATAGTAAATGATCTGTTTGGTCCAGATGGTTTGCTGAGCAATGCGAAAGATTCCGATGAATTCCAAGACCACCTCCAATTCTGGTGTGAAAAAGAACTAGATATTCAAGTGACAAAGTATGTTGAACGTATTACACCATTGATGTTGTCAAATGTTAACGCTCTTGGACGACCAGGCATTTGTCTTCTAAATGCGTTGTGGACAAATAACAATGCAGACTTCCTAAATCATGTCTTGAAGCCAAAAAAAATTGGTCCAGCTTGTAAACACACTCAAGAGCGTTATACAGGCACAATTCCGGAAAGCGAAGCGAGCCATTTGCGGTTTTGGAGAGTATGCCTTGGACACCCATTATAGCTCGTTTGCTGTGTCACGAGACGTCTGGTTTGTGCATACACGTGACAAGCAGAACAGAATTTTTAACAGATTCATGCAAGCAAGGCTAGAAAGGGGCATTCAAAGATCTACCAACCAAGGAAAAACAGCATACCCACCAAAAAAGGGAAAAAGCCAAGCCAAAGGAAACGCAAAATCGCGACAAAAACAACTAACACACCAAAGAAACCTAGATTGTTATGGACATAATGAATAGTATTAGTCAATAGAAATAAAAAATCAAATTTAGACCAAACTTTACTAGGCCTTAAGAGGAAACATCTAAAATGTTGCTACACCGTGTCTCGATTATTTACTTCTCTAAGGAAGCTGCTTCCGTATGGATTGAAGAGAAGTTGAAGTTTGGCAACAGTAGAGTACGCTACCGACCACTCCGGATCGACAAGACCAAAAAAAAAAAAACAACAAAGAAAAACTCTAACCACACTGATGAGTCTTGAAATTGGACGAAACACACTGAAAAGTGTGTCTGTGGTTGAGTCTTCGATTTGTATTGTCTGCAGATAACAAGGTTTTGGCCGGTATCAGAAAAAAGAAGCACCGTTCCCCAACCTTAGAGGCAAATAAATTCCCGACCTTTGACTTTCAATTTCAAAATTCCAGACCTTTTCCCGATTTCCTGACCCTGTAGGAAACTTGTAACACCCAGTGGTACTGAAAGGGGTGTGTCACCTCTATCGGGTCCTAGAGGTGAAGGGGGAAGGAAGACGGCTAGACCCAGGAGTAACAGAGCACTTAGACCTACCAGCATGGCTCCTAGTCACCTAGATCTAGATGACTGGCAACCCACAACTGTTGATGAGAGGAGGAAAACTACCAATCCCTTTAAGGATGGCATGCAGCCAGGCCTAAACGTTGATCTGGAAGAAACTTGTTCACCCCTGACGTGCTTTGAAACTATTTTTGATGATGAAGTAGTACAACCCATTGTTGATTCCATGAATGCTTTTGTTCAGGTTTTAGTGCAAAAAACAATCCATCTCTGAAATGTCATGCTTTAGCAATTGGTACCCAATTGTCAGGCATGAATTTCTGAAATTTCTTGCAGACCTCACCTCCATGGGCTTGGATCCAAGACCATATGTACGGGACTACTTCTCCACCAAACCCCACCTGTACACCGAGTTCTACCACAAAATGTTCAAAGGGAGAGATTTGAGGTTCTGTACCTCACTATGCTGCACACTGGGGAACCTCACGCATGTGGCAAAAATAAAATCAAACCCTTTGTGGATCTACTAATCAGAGAGTTCAATTCGGTGTAAATGCCTTTCCAGTGCTTTCGATTGCTGAAATGATCATTGGCTGGGAAGGACAGTAGAAGTATTAGCAGTATAATGCCACAAAACCAAAAAATACATCAAGAGCTTTGGTGTAATGGACAGTACTACGGGGTATGTCCAGAACCTATTGACATACTATGGTTCTGACACCTCATATAATCCCAACCTTGATGTAAATTCACACAGTGGAAATGGTGTGAAGATCTTTGACATTCTCCTTAATCCCATTGGTAAAGGCTACCATATTTTTGCCAATCCGTGGTACACTACAAGGCGCTTGCTGGAGTACCTGCTGGACAGCAGCATGTACTTCAGTGGTGCTGTACAAGCCCAGTGGGTTGGATTTCCTTGCGAAATCAAAGAAAAGCGATTAAAACTGCAACACATGCAGTCGCAGCACTGGTTGCAGGAGGATGGCAAAAGATTAGGCGTCTCCTAGCGGGACAAAAAAGTAAACAAGCCTGTCATCCTTGTCTCTACAAAATCCAAAGCAGAAAATGTAGTAAGTAGTAACCGGAGGTAAAGAAAAGTAAGCAGCCATTCATGAGTACAACTTCAAGATGAATGGTTGTGATTGAGCAGATCAGATGGTGGGCTATTACAGCCTACAAAAGCGAAAATCAAAAAAGTGGGGGAAGAAGATCTTCTGGGTTATGGAAACTGCTTTTGTAAATGCCCACATTCTGTACTGCCTTCCAACTTGATTCCAAGAGCTCAAGGCAATCACAAGAACTTTGGATTGAAGGCCTTCAAAGAGAAAATGATTGAGGAGCTCTGCCTCGCTGCGTCTCTCCTTTTGCCAGAAACTCCTCACACCACCACAAAACCCAGGAGGCCAAAAACCTGTAATCCCATTCCTCAACTCAAGGACGTGCGACATATCATTGTCTACTCAGAAAGCAATAGTCGATGCAAAGTCTGCAGCACCCCTCAACAAAAGCAGCAAAAACTTTCATGTGTCAGGATTGCGAGGTTTATCTGCACCTAGGCCTACACAATACAACATCTTGCCTGCCTTGTGCTTGACACATCATTAGCAGTTTCATCACTGACCATAGCTTTGCAAGTGGTTGTGTATATTGTGCTCTTCATTTACAAAAACAGATAACATATCTTATGTGTCTACACCACAAATTATCTCCCTACAATTTTTGACGTATTATTCTTCATTGTGATATGTTTTTTTGCAAATTTTCATTGCAAATTTGATTTTTTTGGCTAATGCAATAGGCCTATTGACTCTTGTGGTTTGGATACCGGTACTCAAGATGGCAGCGCCCATGAAGACGAGTTTTACTTACAGCCAGTATTACCAGTGTGGCATTTAATTTTCATTTCATTCTTCTGTAAATGAAAGTGTTCCCCTTGAAATTTACTTGATATCAAAGGTCTAATAATCGTCAATACTCGTCATGGGTCGAAAGTGCTCAGTCTTCGGCTGTAAAACTGGCTATCATAGCCGAGTGACTGCAGATAAGATTAAAGTCTACAGCTTCCCTGAAGATGAAACTGAAAGAACTAAGTGGGTGCAAATCCTTCCGAATAAGTTGAAATTAGAACAAGTCACTGATTACACGGAAGTATGTTCTCTGCATTAGCCCTCAGACGTATCATTAGTATGTCATGGAAGATATTTTGCTCCATCTGTTCCGCCTTCCTTATTTCCCAATGTGCCACAGTCATGTATCCCTTCATCTTTTGCTTCACCTCGACAAACCATGAAAGCTTTAAGCGATTCACGTTGTGTCAATATTGATGAAATGGAACAGTTCCTAGAGCAGGACTGACTTAAGGAGGATATGTTTATCGAAAACTTGAGGACACGTGTGGATGACTTTGCACTGCTTGCCACTGATGTCAACAATATTGTTCTTTTGGTTAGGTCACGTGACGGTCCTGTGTACCATTTTAGTATTTATCTGGAATTTGTGAAGGCAGACGGCTCACTGAGATATGAAGCATATTATAAACTTAAACAGATTATGCACCCTAACATAAAAAAAATTAAACGTTGGAGTGAGCTTGAAGAGCGCTCCAGGTTTGTTCGTCATTTCGCTGTCAAGGATGCCAAATTAGATTTTTTTTGTGTCGTTCCGTAACTCTGTATAACACACCGAAAACTTGCAGAGTGTACTCTGCGAATGACTTAACACTTGCTTTGAGTGGAATGCCAAGAGCCGAGCTCTCTATGACAGTTTGCGACAGCATATTCTACTTCCTGCTTTGTCAACCTTGCAAAAAATCGCCAAGAATCTGGATGACAGAACTCTGTTCCAGTCGATTTTCAATAAGCAAGAGGAGAGAGGGAAGGCATGTATTCTCATTATCGATGAGATATACATCAAAGCATCAGTGACATACCAAGGTGGATATATGTTTGGCTACGCTGTGGACCGCCCAGGAGAGATTGCTTCTTTGGATCCCAAAGTTTTGTGGATAAGTTGATACCTTGTAGTGCATTAACTGCAAGCTTTC
>JAOWAY010300992.1:0-15487 GCA_028565895.1 Goniobranchus geometricus | reverse complement strand
ACCCAGTCACAGTATACTGACACCGGGCGGACCAGTCTTAGTACTGTTCTCATAATGCTGAGCGCCAAGCGAGACAGATACTAAAAGGCCAATTTTGAAATCTTAGGTATGACTCAGCTGGGAGCCAGTCTTATCAGATGGTGTAGTTGGGGAAGGTTTGGTTCTCCGTGATATGGCTTTGCAGGGGCACCGAAGCCCTTTCAACCTAACTCAACGAGAACCGAGCTGTGGTTATATCATAAGCCATCCTGATCCTTATCAACACATAGAATATGCCACTTGATCAAGACCAGATGGTAATACACAACTCTTTTAACAAGGTTCATTACAGCACAATGCAGGACTCAATGTTCAGGAGTCGAGCAGTTTGTTAAACTACACATAAGGGCATACTGTTCAATCTAGTCTGAAAAGCCCTTTGTGGCCATTTTCATGATCATCATATACATGACCATAACTCAATTTCAACCAAAAAAGTTCATATTTACATTGATGACAATTTATTCTGTCTCCTCACTTTTTTACTTTCGTTGTTGGGACTTGGAACACAGGATTAAAGTATGAAATTTTGACCTGACCAAAGAGGTAAACAAATCTTAAATATAACTGTTTGCTTGATTTCAGGCACACTTATCTACAAAATGCCTTGCTTGGGGCTCTTCATTTGAGAACAAACATTGAATTAGATCAGCATTTTTTAACAGAGGCTTCACACAATTTGATCCTCTTCCATAATGCTATTTTGTGAATGGAACTATATATATAACCTAAGAAGTAAAAGTTAGTCATCTCTCATGTACAAATATTTCTAAAGGCGCAGTTTTAAAAGAATTGAACTAACTTGAAAGTTTTCAATAGCAAAAGGGTTTGTCACAAAGCAGCAATGCTTTTTAAAAACTATAGCATAATAGAACATGACATGATGACTAAGTTGTATTTAAGTTCACTTTTGCCTAAGAATTTATCTATCCAAGACAAAATTTTTTAAATAGGACTGCATAAAAAAAATTACCTTGAGAAATAAAGCCAAGTAAGAATGTGCAAGCTCAAAGTCACGATTGGATGTTAACGTTGTCTTGATAAATTCAAGGAAATATTGCATCACCTCCTCACTTCCTCCACTTTCAGGGGACAGTGAACGAATGTCATTATCAATTGCCGATGGTCCTAAACTTTTCAGCCTTTTCAACACATCATCATCTGGGGAAAGGTAAATATAATATAATAAAACAATATATGGTACATTCAGCATGTCACAAATGGAAAAGTCTGTGAAAGAATACGATAAGTCATCGGCACCTGTGAACAACTACTTTCATTGTGAGGAGGGGGAAACTCATTTGGTACAATCGCATTTTAACATTGTCTGGCCTGGCCAAAACCATACCAGAAAGCACAGCTCCAGGCAGAAGAAAAAGAGAAAGATAGGAAAAAACATGGGACGATTATATACCAGTGGTTACTAAAAACGGATTTTTTTTTTACACATCCATAAAAACATATATTACAAACTGAAAGCCCTTGCAATTCTGAACAATTTGATACTAGATTTACTAGAATAACACAATATGGATGAAAGTTACGAACTTTTAAAAATATTAAATATTTGGTCCTGCACAGAAATTAACAAAATGCCACTTTCGAAACGCTCACAATCATTAACGAACAAAGTTACACCTTTGAAACTTACTGAAAATAAGACTTAGCAACACAGAGTTTCAGTCCAATTTTATTACAAAGCTATAAAATGATTATAAATGCATAAAATTTCCATCCATTAAAATGGTCCATCAAACAAATTCACACTTAAGCGCATGGTTCACAAAAAAAATGAAAAATTTACAAATTTTATAAAAGTATGGAAAACCAACCAATTGCTCTAGAGAGATAAAATTCAACATCACTATAAAGAGGGTTTCAAATACTTTTAAAGGAATATATTTAAAAAAAAACATGATTAAATTAACAATTATTATCTTATGAGCCATGAAAGCACATGGTCATTGTCAAAATTGTCAATTTCCGCCAATTTTTGAATAACTGTAAAACCAATTGAAACCAAAATCAAACGGTTCATAACAAAGAAGGAGGCATAAAGAACAATAAAATAACGTGAATTGAATGTAATCTATCCTGTAGCTCAAAGCCA
This sequence comes from Goniobranchus geometricus, assembly GCA_028565895.1. NCBI lineage: Eukaryota > Metazoa > Mollusca > Gastropoda > Nudibranchia > Chromodorididae > Goniobranchus > Goniobranchus geometricus. Next base: position 13,338 of record JAOWAY010300992.1, on the reverse strand, counting down.
GAGGATTTTCAATGGCAAAAAGTTAGTATAATTTGTACACATTTTTCAATTTCACTCAACTAACGGAGTCAAAATATATGGCTTACAGTGCAGTATTTATAGGTCTTAAGATATCTGTCATGGACGGATCTATATTAAATACATCTGAAGGACACAAAAGCAAATCTAAGACATAAAGTTAAAATGTACCTGGGAAGTGCTTTTTGGGAAAGAAAAAACTGGTATAAAATTACAACAAAAAATTACTGGCATTGAGTGTCATTATTATTTATATGGTAATAATAATGAAAGTAACAGATCCTACTTTTTCAACACAGTGAAGAATTTATGAAATGAGATTAATTTATGCTTGATTTATGATACATTGCAGGATACATGGAACGTAAGAACACTATATCAAAAAGGAAAACTAGATAATGTTCAGGAAATGGATGAATGAAACTTAACATCCTAGGCCTTGCTAAAGTAAGATGGAAAGGAGCTGGTTCTATTAAAGCAGGCAACAAAACTCTAATCTATTCAGGTGGAGATAAACAGGAAAGCGGTGTTAGAATTCTATTTTACAGAACAAAAGCAAAATTTCAGACAGGGTAATTGTAGCTAAACTACTAACCGAACCATTAAATATACGTTTTATTCAAAGTGTATGAACTAATATCTGTATGTGAAGATGAAGAAATGGAAAGCGCAAAAAGTTATCTGAAATCCCAAGACATTATGGTAATAATGGGGGACTTCAATGCCAAAGTTGGATATGAAAGGGTAGATGATGTTGTTGGACTGTATGGCATAGAAACAATGAACGAACGTGGGAATAAGCTAACTGAATGGTGCCAAACACATGACTTCACTATCACTAACACTTGGTATCAAAATCACCCTAGATGACAGAGGACATGGAAGAACCCTGGTGACAAAAGTAGAAACAAAATAGACTATATTCTTATACAGAAACGTAATTAAAACATCCAAATCACTGCCAGGAGCTAACTGATTCAGACCATATTCAAGTCATGTGTAAATTTGAGATAAAACTTAAGAAAACTAAAAAGTCAAAAATCAATCCCACATTTCAAATCGACCTACTAAAATCTGAGGAAAAATTAAAAGAAGAAATCACCATAGCAGGGCAAAACAAATATGAAACTCTCAACAGCATCTCAGAAATAGAAGAACTTCGGTCAGAAATGAAAAAGTCACTTAATGAAGTCATAAAGAACAGTATTCCTAGAAAAGATGTAAAAGGACACAAAAAATGGATGAACAAAGACATACTAGAGTTGATGGAAGAAAGATGGAAGTCAAAAAATGTGGAAGCAAATACAAATATTTAAACAAAAAGATTTTTTAAAAACGTAATGAGGCAAAACAAATAAGGATAAATCAATAATGTCAAGAGATAGAGCAAAAGCAAAATGTAGATAGTAAATTCATGCACTCTAAAATAAATGATGTGAGTGGTAAGAAAATCAATTGCTGCAACCCTGGCTGCATCAAATCAAAAGACAGAACAATGCTGAAAGAAAAACAAGTCTTAAATAGATGGTCAGAGAATGTTGAAGGTCTTTTCAAAGATAACAGGGGTGCAAAACCTGAAATGAAAAACATAGAGGGTCCAACTATCCTAAAAGAAGAGGTAAAGGCAGCAATGAGGAAAATGAAAAATGGTAAAGCCAAAGGACCAGATAACATACCAATAGAAATAATTAATGCTCTCTAGGATGAAGGGACAGGTTTGACAACAAAACTCTTAAATGCAATCTATGATAATGGTACCATTCCAGAAGGCCTTTGCAAGTCTGTTTTTATAGTAGGCCCAACAACCAAAATCACACGGAGCAACAGAATGTGAGCTCCATAGAACAATCAGTTTAATGAGTCATTTAACAAAAGTTCTTTCAAGAGTATTGATGCATGGAATGTGAAAGTCTAAGACCAGAAATATCCACTAAACAGATTGGCTTTGTACCTGATAAAGGAACTAGAAATGCAATATTCACTTTGTCAATGTTTAAGGAAAGATGCTTAGAAATGCACAAAGACCTCCACCTCTGCTTTATTGATTATTCAAAGGCTTTTGACAAATAGACATGAAGAACTGTTCCAGATGTCACAGGAACTGGACATTGATGGTAAAGATCTGAGAGTTATTTGTAATTTACACTGGGATCAAACTGCAGCTGTAAGAATTGAGGGTGAACTTAGTGAATTCAAATCCATTAAAAGAGGGGTGCGACAAGGATGTGTAATATCTCCTGACCTTTTTATCCTATATACAGCAAATGATCTTAAGGATCTGGAGACTATTCCAGGACTAAGAGTAAATGGTGAAAATCTTAATAATCTTAGGTATGCCGATGATACAGGTTTAATAGCAGATTCTGAAGAGAAACTTCAAAAACTTTTGGGTACAGTTGTTAGAGTGAAAAGATGGGCCGGGCTCTAAATGTGAAAAACTGAATGCATGGTCATTTCAAAGAAATCCACAAACCTTCAATGCAATCTAGTTAGCAAAGGCCAACAAATCAAACAAGTTTCAAAATTCAAACACCTTGGTTACATCATAACATCAGATGGCAGATGCATAAGTGAAATAAGAAAAAGAATAGCCATGGCCAAAGATACATTCCAAAAAATGAAACCAATACTGACAAATAGAAACCTAAAATGAACACCAAAATAATGGTAATATGTATGGTCAGTACTACATGTGCTATATGGGCGCAAGTGTTGGACAATAAACAAAGAAACAGAAAAGAAACCAGATGTGGATTATCAGAAAAATGATGAAAATATCATGGACAGAGAAAAAGTCAAAGGGATCAGTACCGATAGATGCAAATCTTGAGAGAACATTAATCAAAACTATAAGACAGAGGCAATTTCAATTTTTAGAACACATTTGCCGCCACAAAGGCTTAGAACATCTAGCCAAAACAGGGAAGGTTGAAGGCAAGCACAGTAGAGGAAGACAAAGATTAACATTTATTGACAATCTTAAGTCATGGGCAATGCCGAATGGTAACAACAACAGCCTTATAAGGTTAGCTGATTTTAGGAACGAGGACAATAATCGCCAATGTCTGTTCCAGACAAGGTACCTACGAAGAACACATTGTATTTTTTACAACAAACAAAAACCCTTCCAATGAATGACAAAGCACCAGTCTCACAAAATTAATGGTAAATTGTACTGTACTTAACACTGTTTTGTGTATGCTTTCATCTAAAATGTCTCGTTTTTCATTTAAACTTTATATTGAAATGAATGATATAGAACAGCATGTCATGGACATTTAACATTTTAATATCATGACTTGAGTCTTTTAATACTCAAAGCTTCAGTGTCTGCATCTGATCATGAATTTGAATTTCATGTTTCGAAACAGCCCTCAAAGAAAACAAACTGGGCCAAATTTCACCTTCTCCCAAACACATCCGTTAATTGCTTTTTTGGAAAATTCTGTTAAAGTAAAAGTTTTAGTTCTTCAATCAATGTAAAAGGACCTCCATGAGATTTGACTTCTTCAACAATATTTGCATTTTTATTGATGACGGTCATTTCTTTGTCAAGATTTTGCTGTTGATTCTCTACAAACATCTCTTGCCTCTTTAAATTAACTTTTTCTATGTATTGCCTTTGAAGCAGATGACCAAATTGGCTCACAGCAGAAAATAATTCGCTTTTATTTGATGAGGATATTTTTGACACAAATTTCATAGTTTTGTTGCGTTTATTAAACACAGAGGGGGGTCCTGACGGTCAGTTGACTACTTTTCAAGATGAGATTGTAAGAACTAAACATAAACATGGAAATCAGTATAAACAACAGAGCTCCATGAAACGAGACTCTAGTAGCGTCCTGTAATTTTTAAAAATAGAAGAGCTAGGCAACAAACAAAACACATCAATGACATGTCCTGCACATCAAATGACACACTCTTCAATTTCAAATTGAAGTTGTCCCTCAAAATACCAGGGGTGGAAAATGTCACAATCTTCTGATGATGATAAGCAATTGCTGCAGCAGCTTAAAAAAATACAGTTAAATCGATAACTCTTGAAACTTGGGATTTTTGTATCTTCACAAATAATCTTCCATTCTTCCCTAAAGCCATTCTTTTGATCTCCTCTTGGCCCCAACACTTCACATACCATATGCATCAATCAAGCTGTTGCACTTTTTTCCTTTGAAAATCCAACAAACAAGCCTGTTTACTAACCCCTCCGGACAGCCTTTCCTGTTTCTTTCATTACTTTCTCTTCTACTGAGGAAAGAGCTTTCTCACACTCTGTACTCAACCCTAACAAAAAATGGGCATTCCAAAGTAGAAAATGAACAGAAATATTTCTCCCAGTTTCTGACTGAACAAATTCTAAAAATTTCTTATTAAATAGCTTCATCGAAACCACCCTATCAGTCATCAGACATGTGATTTCAGGCAAAAGTTTTGAAGAACACCACTGTACCCTCAGCAATTTCAAAACAAAAGCACAGCCGGTGTAAACAATCAACAGATAATTGCAGTAAAGTTTCAGCATCTTCTGATGCGACAGGAACAAAGCCAAAAAAGATGTTTCAACTGGAGTCCATGGTAAACTGATGACCACCAATCTTCTTATGGTCCCTATAAGTACTTTCAGCATGTAAGGTAACATTAGACGATTCTAAAATATTTTCAGTAACCTGAACGTTACTGATAAAAAATACTTCACCAAACATATCAAATAGTACTCAGAGTACTAGATAGTCATTCATTGAATGTGTGGAAGAAAATATTCTTCGCCACGGTTTCTATGACCTTACTGTCACTTGATGCTGACACACCTGCTTCACACTGTGACGAAATAATGGTTTCATGAATTTCTTTTCTATCTGTCTGAATTTTTCTCTTTCTCTCCTTCAGTTTATCAATCTTCCTATTGAGGTTTTTGAGAGTTTTTGCATCACTTTTCAGTGAAAGAATAGGAGTTATCCATTCAGATGAATGCGAGTCTTAAATGTTCAATTGTTTGAAAACTGTAAATCCAGCACATCTCTGTTGGTGAGTTTTCCATATGAATTTGTACTGTTTTCAAAATCCCTTGAATCTAAATGAAGAGCTCTTGTTAGACAACACTCCTGAAGGTCTACGGAAAAAAAAGTCAAAACCATAAGGCTGATTCAAAAATCCAATCAAATCATCATGGTTTTGTGCCCGCTGACAGGCCCTCTCATGAGTCCTGAATATGTGTTGTCGCAGACGAGCAGCACCAAGATTTATTTCAGGATCAGGTGCTTAAAGCATTCAACAAACTAGAATTGAAAAATAAAAGAATGAATTAGATTAAATTATAACTGTAGGCCTACTAATCATTTGATTTGAAAGTAAAACAGTACACATTTGAGCATCATCATTCAAATCATTTTACTTGTACTATTATGATAAATTAAAAAAAAAAAAAAAAGAAAGAGAAAAAATGAAGAGAAAAGACAAATTCTGATTTGATCATTCATTTGCATTTTCTTTAATTAAAATGTTGAAAGCTTACTCACTACATCTGGTAGGTATAGCCTAATATAACGACATTAAATATTTCTTACAATTTATAATGCAATGAAATCTAGCAAAATACTTTTCACATATACATACAAATATAGCTATTCTATCCACAGAGTAGCCATGCTCATAGAACTTTACAAGATTTATTCCCAACATACAGTAACACAGAACACTCGGAACATGACTTTCAGCACATAAGGCGAAAATTTGTTTTTTAAGGCAAGAAGGCTGTCTTGACAGCCAGACACCCATTTACCTGAAATTGAAATGAGTGAAGCAACAGCTAATTATTATATCCTTGACATGACTTCTAAAAGAACAACTGAGATAAGTCTGAATTACTCCCATCTCCCTCTGAATATTGCTCATTATAGAGGATCGTTTCTTCTACAACATTAAGCAGGTTCCTTATTTATATACAGGCCTATAGCCCAATCAACCAAAAAAAACCTAACAACTTAACTTAACTGACCTTTGTCTGTGGGCATTCACTTCATTGATTTATGGCACATAACTGAACAAGAACTTTGTTACATAAAGGGAGAACAGTCACATCAATGACCTTTTCCAGAGCAAGAAACTGATCCTCCAAAGAGTGATACACTGGATCAACTGCAACAGAAGAAGAAACAACTGCTTATTGAAGCATAAAAAAGTATAAAAATAGAAATGAAATATCAAATGAAAGCCATATATATATTATCGAACATTCTCTCAGATTCCCACCTGTAACCTATACTAGTACTGGATAGCTCATTCCGAAAAACCTGAATAGCATAAATGTAAAAAAAAAAGTAATGCAGTTACACAATAACCCCCCTCCCCTCCCAACTATACAAACCCCTAACTTTCGATTTGTTTTTCTCCCAGTAACTCAAAACTTAAAACGAATTAAACATTTGCATCATGAGGAAAGAAATCATCCATTACATTTCAGCGTTGCAAAGGAAGTTGTGATAATCGCCAATAATTTTATTGTTTACAATCTGAGCTTCTACAAGTCCATGTCAAAGGCTTAGTGTTGTCATTATATATAGTACTAGTGACAATAACATTAATATAATATTATATATTGCTTTGCTGTTGCCCTTATTCAGAAATATGAATCAAATGGCTGAGCTCAAAGTTACACAGGAAAGGGGTGTGCATAGAAGAATGGCGACATTGACTCATTCATTCATAAAATAAAATTGATCTGACTTTGGTCCAACATCAATACCTACCACAGTTGAATGAGATTCAATATTACATTTATCATCTGAAAAAGAAACTATTCATGCAGGACTCAGAGGTTGAAGCCCACCTAAATAAATACACCCATGAAAATAATGGGCTAGTCTAAGAAGACCAAGGTTGTTCAGGAATGTGATCACCGCCATTTTATTTTTTCAACCGAGTACAGCCAAGAAAAATCGTCATGTTTGGGGCACAAGTTCTATGTTAAAATCTAAGAAATCACTAATGCCCGATGTTCACATGGCAGGAAAAGAAGTACATATTTGTTGGATTAGCAAATTATGAGGCAAGAATCCTCCAAAATAAATAGTAAATGCTACGAAAGCAGTGCGTCAATAGGTCTAGCACCACTTTGACCTTTGAGCTTCAATCAAAGAACATATTTTAAAAAAAAAAAATTTTTTTAATCTTCTGAGCAATTTCATGATCAATAATGGGAAGACACTTGTAAAAAAAAACAACAACACTTACTTATTTGCTCACAAAGTGGGTTGCTTTCGGACATGGCTGGAATTCATCTTCTCAGGCAGCACGGTACGACTCACTGTTCACTGTCAGCCATGTCAACTAGCCTTTCAGAATGGCTTGTATTTGCAGACTAGCACATCGTGTTAGCATGACAATATTTCAATATTTGTATATAAAAGAGAAAAATGATTTTTCTATTCATTTTGATACTGGAAATCCCGAAATCGATCCGTTTTCCTAATTTTTTCCTCAAATCAATTTTTCAAATGTGTTTTTTAATATCTTTTAGTCATAATACGAAAAAGTCCCAACCACTATTAAAAACGTCATTCCCTGCTGAATTAAATGACGGAATTAGACACAGTGTGCCATTAGGTTGAAGTGAGGGACCCAAAATTTTCTTGCACGCAAGGCGTTTGGGGTGGCGAGAATTATCATTTTTTACCATTTTTTAAAATTCATTAATGCACACTAATCAGGGCGTTTTCCACATACATAAATGTTATAGAGCGAATGAGAAGAAAATAAACTTTTTATGACATAATTTTTATTCATATGCAACATGATGAAAAAAGGCAAATGCTAGGTGAAAATGAATGAAGATCCACAATTGTGCTTGCGCAAAACCAGCATTGCGCTCAGTTTGGAGTACCTAATACAAGAGGAAACAGACCTACCCATAGCCAGCTCCCGAAGAGCTGTGGTGGAGAGAGATTGTCCACAAGTCATCACAAGTGCACCAAATGACCCTTAGGGTCATGGGAGAGGCAAACCAAGGCAAGACAAATATGTGAAAATAACTTGGGAAAAAGCACAAAAAGTATGTATTTCTAATGCTTTCAGCTTTGCCTATATTCTTGACGCTAATAATGTTTCTGTTACATCATAAATAAAACACAATAAGAGAACAAAAAAGTCACAAAAGAGACAGCCACACTTATGTCACAAGACCTATGACCATTGAAATTTCTTTCCTTCTGGTAATAGGGCAAAATAATACTTTCTCAACAAAGGCAATACTCACAGTGTAAATTCTGGTGACCCCTCATCAAAGCCATTGACAAATCTGACAATGCATCCATAGCCGGACGTTTTATATGAGATGAAGCCTGAAAAGGTAAAAATGAATGAATCATTATAATCAAAATTATACAGAAGAGAAAAAAACTAGACTTCAATCCTGTAAAAAAAACCAAAAAAAAAAAAACCAACCCAACTCCCATTAATTCCCTCCAACCCACTACATCCAAACCTCAGAACACAAAGCTTTTGAATATTATAATAAATCCTATCACCAAAACAATTTACAGGCAAAAATGATTGATTCGGAGAATCAGAAAAGTACTATATGTTTCTAAGCTTCACATTGTCAATCAGGGGCCTGTAAACCTTTTCTCAAAGCAGGTGTTATACTCTCCATCTCTAGCGATAATCTGAGTTACAATCATAATTAAAAAATTAAATTCAGTCATTCAGTACGACTTGCTTTCCTGACCAGCTCATGAAACATATGGACCATAGTTCAGGAGCCTCATTAAAACGATTATTTAGGATGTTTCATTGATGTATATCATGACCATATGACAGCAACGTGATATGATAAACATGAAGGAGGAGAAAGAAGAAAGGCACAATTTCTCTGTCCATGTCTCGAAAAAAAAAATAGAATGCTAGAAAGCTACAAAGACATACAATCCCGAAAAAATCTTTTCAATTTAAAAACAGAACATATCACACATTTGGCATAGTGTTATGGGGACTGGATCTCCACCTCATGACCAGTCTGGGGATATGAGAATTGCATAAGAGTTAAAAATGAATCAATTTCGTCAAAAAATGAGAAAAAAAAAGACAATGTGATAGCCTTACCTCATCATCTTCCTTGTCCTGACTGTGGTCGAATTTGGGCTGCAAACCAGCAACAGTTGGCAGGAAAAATGGAGCAGCCTTTGGTGCTTTTGGAGGTTCTTTGGGTTTATTTCTCATCTTTCAGGACAAAGAAGATTGCAGTAATGGAAATAACTTTCAAAATATTTTGTTGTACGAGTATAAGGTTAAAAACGGTCATACAGACTTTAAACAAAAACACAATAAAAAACAAACAAAAGAAAAACAAAAAAAGGAAAAGGAGAGAGAGGGAGAGGGGGGGGGAGAAAGAGAGAGAGGGGAAGGGAGAGTGAGGGATAGACGGACAGACAGACAGACGCAGAGGGAGAGAGAGAGACACACACACACACACACCGAAAGAGAGAGAGCCAAAGGCAGACAGACAAACAGAGAGAGAGAGAGACAGACTGGGCAGACAGACAGACACAGTGGGCAGGAGGCAAACTGAACCAGTCATGAAAACATAAAAGTTGGACCCGTTCATTTTCACATAAAAATCGAACTAGTATATAACTGGTCAAAACCTTTTTAAAAGTAATCAAAACATTGTTTGCCTCTTCTGTTTGCTAAAGCACAGCCTAGACAAAATGGATAGTAACTTCCACCACTAAGTCCTTCCTTAAATCTTGCCCTGCAATGCCTATTTGTGCATCTCCCAAGTTTTGGATGTTGTAAAAGAATGTTGAAAGGGGAAAAACATCATATTCAAACACAATGAATGGCAAGTTTGCCTAAGTTGCTTGTCGTGCTCTGCATCTTCACTGAATGATGATAGGCAAATAGGCACAAAATATGAACTGAGATATTACACATTCCAACTCATGGCTTATAGCACTACATACTAATTCTACATTGGCTCTTCCATGACAGCTTTCACAAACACGGCTTTGTTGATTTTTTGCTGAAATCGTCATTTAGGTCACTGCCAATACGCACAACATCGGCGACAATTGGTGAACATCAGTCACACACGAGATGAGGGTACAACTTTAACACTTAAATTCAGAACAAAGTAATTGGCACAGGACAGGTGTAATACAACAGGTGTCATGGACCAAACCATCCTCTAAACATTATACAAGCGTTGATATTCAACCAGTCCATTTTGCATTTTTTTCACCCTTTCCAATTTGTATGTCGGATTATTTTATTGCCAACTGGTCCAATCTGTATGTAATCACAAAAAGACAAAGACAGAGAGAGACAGATAGACAGGGGCAGAGAAGAGTATACAATGCAGCAGCATATTTCGCAGGCAAAATTCAGGGATCATTCAAAGATATGAGCCACAAAGGGTTCTTCTTTTTGTTTTTCAATACTATATATCTCATCTGTTCAGGCCAAATTTTTTTTTTCTTCAATGTGAATATATGTTTGATGAATGTAAAGCGGTCCAAATTTCCTTGATTGAATTATAAAGTTATCACATCTTATTCTTTCATTGATATTTTTTTCTTTCTTTTTTTATTTTGTTCCATTGCAAATTTTGATGTTTTTACATTTTAAAATAATGTCCAGATTTATACTAAGATTGGATGCCTCTTATTTTAAAAACCTGGTTTTTTTTCTTCTTCCTATTTTTCGGTATTTTATGCAATGCAAGCAAACTCGTTTAATTAAAAACAGGGAATCACTCTCACTAAAGATGGGACATCAGTAATACTACACTGCATCATTTCAGACTAGAATCCAGATCTGTCTATCTATAGTAAGGGTTTTACTCCCAGTTACACTGTTAGGTAATTTCTCAGCTATAAAATGTAATGAGAGAAATTCGTTCTTAAATAGTAATACGAAAAAAGGAAATAGGAAAAACTAACTTGGAAAACTGAATTAATTAAAAACTGATAATGTGAAATGCTTATAATAAAATATAAAAGCATTAATTCACAAGACAATTTTCAAAAATTAAATGTGACTGGTTTTATCCTTATGTGGAAAAATAATCTGGAGTACAAAGTATTTAACAATTAACACCTTGATGACATCAAGGTTCAACAAATTCAGCCATCTGGATGTGGGCATCAGAGACAGAGTGACCAACTCATCTGAGATTTGCTCAGCCGATTTGTACTCATCTTCAGCATCAACCTCTTCTTCTTGGGCAGTATTATCAGCTGTCTCTATATATTGAATAGAGGATGAGAAAGAATTCATGGTTTAATGACAAGGTACACATTCAGTTTTTCACTCTTTCTTTTTCTCCACCATCTCATGTCTACTAAGGCAACAATCATGGGATAAGCTTTCAGGAATTGGTAACACTCTTGTAATACCAATACTGTTATTTGGTAAAAATATTTTAATTCACAAATCCCTTTATTTTAGTGCCACCAAATTCGTTCTTCCAGCATTTGAGACTTTGAGAATTCTCTTTAGATCTTTCTGGGAAAGCCAAATGCTTTTTTGTATAATTTATCATCTGGCTGATAAACGATGGGAGCACATACATTTAGATCTATATACATTGAAAGTTACCCTTCTCATTTTCATGGTGCTATTCAAAATGCATATCTGTTATAAGGAGACTTCTAACTTCTGTCTGCTTTCACATGTTACACATATTCATGAACAGTTCAGTACTGTGTCCAATTAGTTTCACAGGGCATCCACTTTGGGTCTCCTTTTGCCTCTGTGCAAAATCTTTGGAATTTTCTCCCCTTCCCTTTATCACATATAACATTCCAAAGCTCTTGTTCTTTGATGGCTTGTTGGTGACTCACCTCTATTATGCTCTAAAGATGTAGCTGATCCTGTTTGTTGTATAACCAGCAACATCCATCCAACATCCAATGTTGTATCAATCAGCAAGCAATGAGAAAGAAAGGCTCTGCCCTTGTGTGCTTACGAACAACTGTTTAGCACCCGGTACACACATTACAAGTCCCTTTTACATTTAAATTTTAGAACCCTCCACCTTTTTAATGGAATCCTACTACCTCATCTCTCATTTTGGAGTTCATGGCTTAAGATTATCTTATGAGGATAATTCTTGAAACAACCGTACATGTCAAATAGAGTGGTTGAATTCCCCTATTATAATGTCACTAACAAATTTGTTGATGAGGTCTATTATCTATTAAAGCCCTTCAATTGACTTGCTCATTCTTAATATCATAAATTTACATAGGCTCTGTTTTCAAGCTTCTTTTTCTTTACATGATTAAGTTTCTGCTCAATGGATTGTGCTTTCTATTGTATATATGCTACAAAAGCTAAAAAAAAACTATTAAAACTTGAAACAAGCCTTTTGTCGAGTTTTCCAGCAAATAGCAGGGAAGTCTAAAAATAAAAGCCAATCATCTTCACGTTTGCATCGATCAACATCCACACAAGTCCTAGAAAATACTCAAAAGTTTATAAATAAAATTCAGATCAAACCTGCATCATTGGCTGTTGTTCCTGGTAAGTCAGCAAGCCTTGGAATGTAATCCTCGCCCAAAGGCCTCAAGGACACAAATGAGTATAGCGTTCGATTGGACCACAAATAGACTCCGACGTCACCCACATGGGTTGTTGCCAAGAAATTACCACATGGTGACATGGACAAGGAAGTAACAGCCGAGTTGACCAAAAAAACATCAATCAACCTTGATTTTCACATGCAGAAGAAGCAATAGGATATCAGAGGATTAAGAAATGAAGAAAACTGTCTCAGTAAGATTTTCATAACAGTATTTGTTAGATGTCATGGAATCAAGATTTTGTCTCCAAAACCAACAGAAAATTAGAGGGAAAACTTGGTACATGAAATGTTAAAAAGAAAAGTTAAAACATCCTTTTTTTAAATGACCAATCATGAACTGCATACTATATACTATTGATAATTAACAAAGGAAAAAATCAGTTGGAATGGGATATCTCTAGTAATAGTAGATGAAACATTTGTCATAAACAATCAATAGAATTGAATATGTTTAGGCATAATAGCAAATGTCAACAACAGCCTACCTTCCAGTGGGCAGATTCCATGTTCGTATGCTACAATCCATGGCACTTGATATCAACCAACGCCCATCAGCAGAGAAAGTCTACAGAGAAGACATGAATTACAATGACTTACAGTGAAGTTATGCAACATTATAATAAAAACAATTGTCTATCCACAGTAGGTAGGCAAAGAAAGAGTCGGAATGGGGAGGTTATAAGGTGGGATCGGTATAGTGTGTGTGCGTGCGGGCGCGGGTGTGTGGGTGGGTTGGG
>JAOWAY010299881.1:0-15495 GCA_028565895.1 Goniobranchus geometricus | reverse complement strand
GAGAGAGAGAGAGAGAGAGAGAGAGACAGAGACAGAGACAGAGACAGAGACAGACAGACAGACAGACAGACAGACACGCAGACAGACAGACAGACACACAGACAAACACACAGACAGACACACAGACAGACACACAGACAGACTGAATGAAATTAAATACTCTTCTTCAGAGAGGGATCATCAAAAAGGTTGAAGAACCGACTCCATGGGTGAATCAGATGGTCGTAGCATCGAATCAATCGGAAGGACGACGCATTTGTATTGACCCTCAACCATTAAATAAAGCTTTGCTTCGAGAGCATTTTAAGCTCCCAACTTTCGATGATGTGCTGCCACAGTTACAAAATGTCAAAGGTTTTTTTTCTTAACTCGACATAAAAGAAGCGTTTTGGCATGTCAAATTGAATGAAGAGTCGAGCAAACTCACAACTATGATCACACCTTTCGGATTCCGAGTTCGATGGACACGACTGCTATTTGGACTGAAGGTCTCAAGCGAAATATTTTTTTAAAAATTAACCGAAGATTTGGAGAATTTAGGTGGCTGCGTGAATGTCGCAGATGACATTTTTATTGCTAGACGCGGTAATACATTATTAGAAGAGGAAAAAGACAATCAGATGAATCTTCAAAATTTGAAACAAAGATGTTTAGAAAGTAACATCAAACTCAATGATGAGAAAACAAGGTTAAAGCAATCAGAGGTAATCTTCATAGCCCAAAAAATCCGCGAAAACGGTATACAACCCACGACAGACAAAGTGACAGCAATTTTGAATATTCCACCACCTCAGGACGTCGCAGTATCTGTGGCATGGTCCAGTATCTGGCCAGGTTTCTGAACAATTTATCAGACATTCTAGTCCCAATACGCGAATTATCAAAAGAAGATGTTCCATTTCAATGGACGAAAGAATGTGATAAATCGCTCAAAGAAATGAAACAAATGATCACACAAGCCCCGATTCTCACATATTATGATCCGAAGAAATCTTTGGAAATCGAAGTAGACAGTAGCAAGGATGCCATTGGAGTAGCCCTCATGCAAGAAGGGAAACCCATCTAATATGCTTCCCGAAGACTTACAGAAAAAGAGAGGCGATGGGCCCAGATAGAAAAAAGAGATGTTAGCTGTAGTTCATGGTCTTGAAAAGTACGATCAATATACGTTTGGAAGAAAAGTGACTGTCATAAATGATCACAAGCCACTGGCACAAATTCTAAAGAAACCACTCAGTCAGACTCCTCTGACACTTCAAAAGCTACTAATGAGAGCGCACGGTACATTTTTGATTTCACATGGATTCAGGGCTCCAAGTTGGCAGTGGCAGATTACTTGTGAAGAGGCTGTACGCCATCGGGCGTGGCGCACAATGACGATGAGGTTTATTGCCGGCAGATAAGTAGCGGTATACCTGATCCAATCATTATCACAGTAAAAGAACATACAATGAAAGACCAAATGCTCCAGGCATTGATACATGTTATTCAAACTGGATGGCCAGATAACAAGGCAGAACTCTCAAAAACTCTGACACCATTCTACGATTTTCGTGATACCTTATCGATCGAGGATGGCATCATTTTGAAGGGTGAACGGATATTCATTCCACTCTCTATGCGACCTGAAATCAAAGATAAGCTCCACTCCGCTCATCTAGCATATGATAGCATGATGAGAAGAGCAAGGCAAACCATCTTCTGGCCAGGTATGGCGGCTGAAATCAAGCAAATGGTCGACTGCTGTGAGGCTTGCCAGTCAATGCAACCAAGAAACCAGAAAGAAACACTGAGACAGCACATCAATGAAAGTAACCAACCATGGGAAAAGGTTGCATGTGATCTTATGGAAATCTCGGGCAGAAATTATTTGGTGACTGTGGATTACTTCTCAAACTTTATAGAGGTAGACTACGTACCATCAATGACATCAATCGCCATAATTACCAAACTGAAAGGACACTTTGCGCGGTTTGGAGTACCAAAAATACTTGTAACTGACTGTGGCTCACAATTCACAGCACAGGAATTTAAGGATTTTGCCAAAAGATGGGGTTTCCAACATAAAACTTCTAGTCCCCATCATCACCAATCAAACGGGAAAGCGGAATCAGCTGTAAAGATAGTGAAAAATATGATGAAAAAATCAATGCAAAATCACCGAGATCAATACGAAGCACTACTTGAGTTAAGAAATACACCAAGGCAACATAGTGAATCACCATCTCAGACATTGTTAAACAGAAAAATACGGACTTTGATACCGACTTTAATGGCACAGCCAGAGAATACCAACCCTGAAAGTGACATTTTGATACAAAATAGAAGCAGATCCATTCAAAATAGCTATGACAAACACGCAAGGGATCTGCCACCATTACAATCGGGCCGAGCAGTATATTATCAGGGGCCCGAGAGCAGAACGTGGAGCAAAGGAAGGGTGATCCGGAAAGATGGGGAGCGAAATTACACGATTGAGGGGGAAAATGGCGGGGTATATCATCGCAATCGAGTTCATCTACGCCCCAAAGCAACACCATTTCAAAATGAAGTGGACTACGACAACGATGACAAACGAGACAATCATCGCTATCGAGTACCGGTACATCTACGCCCCAAGGCAACACCATTTCAAAATGAAGTGGACTACGACAACGATGACAAACGAGACACACCAACTTGTCCAGAAGTTGCAACCAAGACACTACCTGTTCTACATGCCCCACTACCACAGACAGATATTTTGGAAGACTCGCAACTATCTAGACGACGTTCCCAACGACAAACTAAACAACCAGCATGGTTGAAAGATTACGTTGTTCCTAACTGAACATTTTGGTCTTTTGGTTTCTTCATTTTTACGAACATTGCACACTTTAAATTCAAGGTGGAACCTTTCTTTGTTTTGTTTTATTCTCTTTAGCTGATCTTCTCAAGAAGACTGTTTCAAGATACAATATTATTTATTTTTCTTTCAAGCTAGAGTAAGGGGGATGTTGATGATGCACAATTAAGAGTAATAATAATATGAACTAATCGAAATTATAATAGGTCTTTGTAACGTGAGAAGCAATCAATGTAGAGAGACCAATCAGAGTGACTTCCTTTTACTAGGGCTCTTGTGTTGTGTTACAATCTATAACGGCTTCTAATTAAAGAATTTCTTTACACTTTATCAGTCACTATTCATGGAATCTATACGACATGACTTAACATTTGTATATATGCATCTGATAATGCATAAATTAACAAACACAATGATGCAGATGCTCTTGAACACATAAGTAACCTATAATTTCATTTACGTATAATCAAATGCTGCTTTCAATGAAAAATTCACTTACAAACAATAACTTTCTAAATCTCAGTTTCGATTACATCACACACTGACTTCCAAATGACTCACTTATATAAATACAGACAGACACTTCTAGCCTTTCAGTATTTTCTTGTGGACACTGAATATTGTAGACAATCACCAGGAAAACAAGAAAGGTTACGGACCGAATAACTTTCCATCTCATATCAAGGTTACACTGATATGATAATTAAAAATGGTCAAGTGCTGATGTTGAGTGAATAACAGGAAGTAATGTGAAATACTTTATCTTCATGCAACTTAATTGTAAAGACAGGACAGAAGAAGTGAGCCCTGAAATGTAATTTCTCCTGTCTTGTCTTTACAGTCGAGTAGTACAAATTTTATGTATTCTACATTAATTCCAGTTATGATATTTGATAAGCTACATTCAGGTTAACCTTAAATAAGTTGATATTTGCATTATAGGAACACAAGCCTATCTTCTACCACAGACAGATGAGTAGTCTTAACACTGATGCAGTGAAGTCTCAAAACTTTTGCATTAAATTTTTCCATTTTCCTCCATTATGAATGTATCCGATAATATTGCACACAAGTAATATTTTGATATGGTGAACTTTTTCAACGGAGGTCAATGTAACCTTATGAAATGGGAAGATCTAACTATTGGAACATACAGTGTGGTTGTTTTCTTTCGAAGATGAGATCAATATAAAATGATGAAATGGGAAGATCTAACTTTTAGTACATACAATGTGGTTGTTTTCTTAGAAAATGAGATCAACACAAAATGATGAAATGGGAAGTTGTAACTTTTTACGATATGGTTGGGTTGATTTTTTTAAATTAGATCAATACAAAATGATGAAATGGGAAGATACTACTTTTGCAACATACATTGTGGTCGTTTTGCCAGCTCCATTATGCCCTAGGAAAGATGTGATCTGGTTTTCACAGAAATTGATAGAAAGACCATCAACAGCAACTTTCCCTCCTTTGTAAACTTTGCGGAGATTTCGAACCTTCACCCCTATTACTGAACCAGGCGGCTCTTCCTCAAAGTTTGGACTGTTACCTGGAAGATAAAAGAGTAGCAACATTTTCCAGATTATAAAGCATTGATGAAATATGTGAAAGACAATAATTAAAAAACTTGGCTTAGTCACAGATTTCAGCATCAGTGACAACCTGCTGTGTCCCCTTATTGAGGAAGGCTGCTTTCCATTGTAAAGTGTTGTTTGTTATGCCATAGCTGGACAGCTTCATTAGAAGTCTCTTGTGAGAACCTTGTCAAATGCCTTCGCAAAGTCCAGGAGGATAAAATCTGACTGCCACATTTGTTGACCACCGAGGAACAATTATGTGTGAATGAGATTAGTTGAGTTCCACATGATCATTATTTGCAAAAGCTGTGTTGTGCATAATTTAGTAAGTTGTTTCTTTCAAGATGCTCAGTTATTGATCTTACATTATGCTCTAGCAGTTTACAACATGTGCATCCGAGTGAAACTGAGCGATAGTTTTGTGCCTTTCTTGTAGATTGGTTGCATGATGGCATGTTTCCATATTATATGAATGACCTAAGTGTTTAGAGAAAGTTGAAACAATTTGGTGAGTGCTAGGCTAGGGCTACTTTTTTACTAATTAGTTTCAGGAGCAGGGATGGTATCTTGTCAAGACCTGCTGCTTTAAAAACTTTTTGGTTCCTTAATAATTTCTTTACTCCTCCTCGCATCCATTTCTGGAGATTCTCTTAGTTCTGGATTTGAGATATTGTTGTTATCTTCTGATGTAAAGATTGGACAGAGCTGCTTATTCAGAATGTTGGCTTAGTCTTCACATTCTGTGTATGTGGAATTTCTATGAGGACATTTCAATTGGTATATATTTTGTTATCATTGCAGTCAGATGTTGATTTGGATGATCAAATCTCTTTAATTTTTGCGATGTGCTGTTGGTTATATATTTGCTAAAGCATTCTGTTTCCTGTCATGCAGCATCAGTGTTGGCCTTTTTCCATATTGTGATGGTGTGGGGATTCTTTTACCTCTTATTGATATTATGGCACTGTTATGATGATGTCATGGTTGCTGAGTCCTAGGATGGTTGTACATTTTAGCACAAGGCCTGGTAAATTTGTAAGGAATAGGTCGAGGGTTGGTGCATTGTTAATCTGGGTAAGCCCCATGGCACATATTTTCTCAAAGAAGGTATTGTTAATAGATATGGGATATTGATGGTCAACTACTGTTTCATGGTTCAACCTATGTCTTAGATATTTAGTTCATCTCCATCCAGATCACGCTGTGTTTGTCAACAAAATTGAGACTTGGTTATCGTTTCCATTTGTTCACTTGTATTGCAAGCATTTGTCCTGTACACCGATCTCATAGTAATTTTTGTGTTTTTTGTTTTTATAATCATGACAATGACTTCTGCATTTGTTTCAAATTCAATTTCATTGCATTTCAATTGAGGCTTATGAGCAAATAAAATCAATTTTGTCAAATTAGAAAGTAAAGGTTTCTCTTTAAAATCGTGCTGTGAGCCATACTGGGGGCGTGTTGTTAAAGGGCCAGTTTACAGAAACAATTCTGTTGTCTGAAAAAAGTGTGCAGTTAGGCAGACTGTCTTCTTAGAAGGCACGTTGTTAAAGAGCTAGTACTGTATTGTATTAGGTTGTCCATGAGATAGTGAGGACTGGGATGAATATTCCATGAGGTAGTCCCTGTGACAGTGAGAACTGGGCTGAAATATTGCATGAAGTATTCCACGTCATACTTCTCACATCAACTAGTCTCATGACATTGTTATATTGAGGACTGGGCTGAAATATTGTAACAGTTAATTTTTAATGACCATGGTACTCAGAAAACTGCTCTGGAATTATATCAAGTAGTCTTTTATGACCACGTGACACTGAGGATGGGCTGAAATAGTATATCGAGTGGTCTTTTATGACAATATCACACTGAAGTTTGGCTTAACTGATAAACATGGACTGCAGCTTGTAACACTCACATCTGATGTCTTCAATAGGTACTGCATTGACTTGAACTCTTTTACTTGACCATCCTAGCCAATAAGATTTTTGGAAGGGGAAACACCATTTGCGAGGCATTCCATATTGGCCTGGAGATAGATTAGAGTCACACTGTAGCGATTTTCAAAATAGACAATGAAAAACACTTTAGAGTGGACAGGTTAGCATTGTGGGGCAGATCGAAAAATGTCTTCTGTTTTCTTTTCTTTTCTATCTTTTTTAAAAACCTTTTTCCATTGTTATATAAAATTGGCTATGGATAGAATTGTGGGTATGACTGTTGTTGGTGTGAGAGAGGAAGATGTACTGAAGAGAACTGACTGGAGACAAAGTATATTATGGTAACAGACTTGCCAACCTCACAATTTCTCTTTGCTTATTTTGAGGACCAAATTATGTAAATTTTAGTAAATTTCAAAATGAAGTCCTTATTTCTTGATGTGTCATGCCTTTTAAACACTATGAAAAGATAATTTACATATCACAAAAACAAGAATGAATCACAAAGCAATATTTATTCACTAACTTTAAAACCGGACTCAATCACTCACTCATACAAATACACAATCTATCATCCTCACTCCCTCTCACACGTTGCATTCTCAATTACTTTACTTTCTTTATCATACACACACACACACAATCTCTATCTCCGCAAATTTCAAATTCATAAAAAGTCTCAATCTCACACTCACATGCAAGCACAATCTCCATCACCATCACTATCTCACACACACTAACACTCACAATGTATATATCTCCTTCACTCACTCACACAATATCTATCATCCCAACTCACCCACTCACTCACTCAATCACGAATAAATTATGTCTATCCACTATGATAATCACACTCTCACTACTTCACATAAACTTAGACAATCCTTTTCAACCACACACTCTAATCTATACACACATTTATCACCCATGCACACACAATGTTTACCATCCTCTCTCACTCATACACATGATCTATAATAATGATCCTTACTCAATCACTCACTCAAACATTCTCCATAAAACACCCTCACTACTCATACACAGTGTTTATCTCTAACACTGTAAATCATTTACCCACACACACACACAAAACCTCTAACACCAACCTCGCTTTCTCTCTCCCAAACACACATACGTGAACACACAACAATCATCATTTTAATTATCCAATTTCATTCATAACACCATTATAGCATAAATCTTTCATCCTCCTCTTCTTTTCATTTCATACCAAGAACCGATATGTACCGATAACAAGCAAAGGCCTCAATGCTATAAACTAGATGAATTTATTTTCCATACATTGTGCACAGTTGGAGCCTATATTAAATTCTATTCTTTTTGCCGTGCATGCTGAAGACAATGAATGACTTCTAGTATGCTTTAAGAAAGCATTGTTTTGAAAATTGCGTCAAAGCTATAACAGTCCATACCACAATAAAAACCACACCACAAAGGAGAGGAAACTTTAAAAAGTCAGGGCCTACGAACTATACAACTAGATCCAGACCTAGCATTCAGAGCAGTGAATAAGTCCTTGGCCTTGAATAAAAATTGTGCTAGTCTGAGATCTACTGCACACTCTCAATAAGCCTACTAAAATAGTGTCTGGAAAAAAAGCTCTAATTGGAAGCGATGACAATCGCAAGGCAATAACTAAAGCTAGGCCTAAATCTACATCGAACATGCAAACAAAGGAAAAAATATAAAAAGTCATCAATCTCCAAAGCCAATGGAAGAAAAAGCATGCTGACAAGGTCTCATTGTCTTTAGAAACACTGTGTTATATGAGGTGTATTGGTTTTTTTTTTCGTTCCTTTTTTTAATAGATTGAACTTTTCAATTTCCGATATATATTCTCTTTCATCACTCTTATCTGTCTCAGTGAGTTTGTTTTGTTTCATCTACCCGGGGTTAACTTACCAGGAAAGACAGCCTCAATGTACCAGGTGAGAATCAGATAAATAACGGCATCAAGAAACATCATAAAGATGCACGCCTGCAAATTGAAGTTATCATCCGGCAGTGGGCTTTCATTAATATTGTGCCACTGAATGCCCATGGCCTGGGCTTCATGAAGAGCTATGTAATGGCATCCATAGCCCATAGCTATGTTGGACAACAGTGACTGGAAGGATAAAGAAATAAAGGTAACTATTTCAACATTTATCATTCCTTAATGAATATTTCTAAAGGAAAAGCTTTTACATTCTATTTGATGATTTATACCTTATTCTTTAGGTCTGATGATTTTTTTACTTTAAAACTCTATCTAGTCTACATGTCGTTACCTTGACAATTCAAATATACACACATACTATATAACCAGATCCATAACACTGAAATAACACAGGCTATAAAAGAAGTTAGGCTGAAAATGCTATCACAAATGGGTTATAACATAAATCTCTAAAAAATTGGGAACTAGTGTACTCATGGTGTTGAGAGTAGTGTCAATTTATTTTTACATCTTTGAAAGATTTCTTGACCATTTTCCTTCCTCAAGCTTCAGACTTAAAATCTAACTAAAAAATTATCATCTCAACAAACCTCACCTGTAACTAGAGTTACTTCTGGGATCCATAAACTCCACTAGCAGTGCATCAGTTTCTGATACATCCATGGTGGGAGATGAGAGTGGCAGAGGATAGGGAAATGAGACGAAGGGGAGTTAAACAGGACAAATACAGTGTTAAAGGATCTAATCACACTGCCAGTGGCATCAGATTTATCAGGCAGAAATAGTTATGCAAAAGAGTAGCAAGTAAAAATATCACACTATGAAGGCTTATTCTGCATTGATGATATGACACATTCAAAAGCTTTTCTACAGATAGACATAAATCAGGCAAGTCACAGGTGGATGCACTGATCTATGGGGCCTACTAGAAAAACAGTCATTTAAGGACATGGAGGGAAAGGATTATCACTTGTCCTTAAAATGCAAGATGGTAATGCCTTGTGTACTACTGATGCTAAGGAAGATACTGAGAAGGTAAGTGAAATGGTACAGAGCAGGCAAAACAGGAAACACATGCAAGATGCTAGGGATGCAAACAGTTTGGGGCTTTTGCTGATTCTGGGTGGAAATAGGGAGAGAAAAAAAAAGGAAATAGAACATTACAACATGAAGAAAAAATCAAAAGTATGAATGAAATAATAAAGTGCAAACAAGTACAATTTTCACACCCTATTGATTAAACTTCTATTTAACATACAACACTCAGGATATCAACAAAATCTCAAGGTAGTTGGAGAAAATGCTGTCTTAAATGTATTGAAATATGCATCATTTATCTCTTGGGCACTCTTTTATCAAGCAAAAGGACTAAGGTTTACGTCCTCCAGGTTGTGCTGTATGAACATATTGAAAGTTGACTTGTTCAGATTTTTCTGCTCCCTAATACAATATCAAAAATCTTATCTTATAGAGGAATTTCACGCAGAAACTGATAGTACCCGCAAAGGCATCCCCAATCTGATGATTCGGAAGCGAAAGGATTTAAGTCAAGAAATCACTACAATAAAAGGACGGATCTTTGCGTACCTACCCTACTAGAGATTGACAATAAAGTCAGACGTCCAAGCGAAAAAGCAAAGCATATAGAAGACCAAGACCAACAAAGATGGAAATCATGGAAGATTAGGTTGAAAAGGCAATGCCAGGACAAAATTAATTCCTGCCATTCCTCCTTTCCATCTTTACATTTACAACTCTCCAAGCCTAATGCTCAGTTGAGTGCTGTGTACATCGACAAAAAAAAATAAAAAATCAAACATTAGACCTTAGGCATAATCTCCTGCAGTGATCCTATAATAAAGCCTAAAAAGGACAATCTTTTGCTTGGAATAATTAAAATTGATAATTAGTTAAACACAGTATCTCCTGCAGTGATCCTTATAAACCAAAAAAGGGCCATCATTTGCCTGGAACAATTAACATTATAATGTGCATAAAATCAAGTTTAGAAAGATTTAATTGTATAGACTTGAATATAGATTGTTAAAATCTTATCTTATAATATAGGGTCTTTCCTATCATCTTCAGCCCCAAGGGAGAGCTTGCGTGTACAACACAACGTTATGGGTCATATATCCCCTCATCTGCTAATGTATCTATTCTCTCTTGACGTTTTGGGTTGTATAAATGTAAGATTGATAAACAAAGTAAAATATGCACTATAAGAGCTGTGATATTTCCATTAAGTGAAGAGTGAGATTTGAAGGGTTGAGAAAACATCAATAGCACAATAATAAATATCAGGGGGTTTGGCACAAATGAGTGCAGTATGAATACTTGTATACAATTATTTTTAATCAGTATTCAATTCTTAAAAGTTAATTTGAAAAAGATTCTAAAGGTCTAACTCTGTATAAAAAAGACACACAATCATCACAAGTTCCAGACTTCTAGAATATGATACGAAAGTAAATAATACGGAACTATAAAAACAAAACCACTTATAATGATCTCAGTTCTTGTAAATAAAACTTTTACTCAGCCTTTTTCATGCTATTTTTGAAAGCTACAACTTAGAAGTATTCTGAAAAATTTCAAGGATTTGACAACCATTCAGGCACTATTTTAATTTGAATCCTTTTCTTTAACTCTGAATACCAAAATCCTTCATCCTTATCCATCAGCATGGATTAAAAAAGAGAGCTCAAGTTAAAGAGATTTTCTTTCAAAGTAGCAAGTATGCAGCATGTTGACTGATACAATTAATTTATGTCAACGGTCTAAATGATTCATTAATACTTTTTTTCTCTTCAATCTATATTTCACAGAAAATACATTTCTTTCATCAAGCCATTACTCTTTAATCAAATAACAATGACTGCTTCATGCATAAAATCAATGTTTATAATCAAAGTACCAGTAGGTCTACAAATGCTACAGATCTTTTAGTTATGTTATTTATACTGATTTCTTCTCTTTCATAGATAATCCTTTCCAAACTTGCGCAAAAAATGTCTGCACCACTGAATTCTTAATTCTGAATGTATTGTTTTCAAATACTCTGAAACATTGTATTTCCCGCCATTTTGCAGTCATGTTACACTGGAAGGAAGTGGGAACATTTGCTCACATGAGTGATTTGAATATTGTTCAGTGTTTGACTAATTGGCTTGTTTGCGAACACACTCCTTTTTTTCCTCGACTGTGTATATCTGTGTGTTTACATGCAGGGTGTGCTATGCGTTGTTTCTAGATATTTTTTGTGTAATTGTACACACCAATGCCAAACGATTTCCTATTGTATTTATACAAATGGCAATAAAGCTTATTATCATTATTATTATTATTATTATTACTATTATTATTATTATTATTATTATCTGTGAATCTTTACTGAGTACTTTTCCCCTCTCTTCATTCATTTCATAAAAACATGTTCAAGAAATATTCCAAGAACAACTTTAAATGCAAAGATTCTAAAGGCATCAATATAGTTCAACTCTAAAGCAGTCCAACATCACAACTAGGCAAAAAGACAAATGAGTCATCTTGAAGACTTTTCATTTAGACAAAGAATAGGAAAGAATAAAATGTATAAACTTTATTTTAATGATTTAATGATCATTTTTCGTCCAAAACTGGCAACATATGTTAACTTTTTTTTTTTACTTAAAAAAAAACACATTTTCAGGTTCAGTTACAGTATAATGTAACCTGGAGATTGGCTGAGAGGAGGTATAAATAAGGCCTTGTAATTGAATCTTTATTGACTGCCTTTCAACAGGAGTTGCAGCATATTAAGAGATATATCCCTTACAAGTGCTGCTTACAATAATTGAGCCTGTTCCAAGGTCTCTAATTTTATTATAAATATTAAATTATGAATGATAAGTTCATTACTAACATTTAGTTTAACCATGGCAGTAACTCAGATATACAGATGGTTGTCAAGGGCAACGTGCATGGTTTGTGACATAATATCAGAATGTATTAGCAAATTTTACGATTTCATTTTGCTCCTAAATGATTGAATAAGGTAGAAAAGAAAAAAAAAAAAAAAAAAACCCAGAAATTAACCAAATGTAAAAAATTGAAATACTTTAGTGATATCTAAGATTCATTTACCTTCTGCCTTGTAACTACATAGTTTTATAAAATACATTATAAAAAGTCCTATGATTGCCCTTGTATAAGAAAAATTATGAATTCAGGATTTGGATGTCTGTAATGCCCATGTATCTTTGTCTTTTAACTTCAACTGCTGTGTACAATGACAAAAGGTCAAGCCAACATGTAACAATACATGGACCAAAATCCAAGGAGGTAGTGATAGGCTAGGAAGGATGTATGAGGGATTGTGTGCAGACACAAACATTATAATCACCTCTTTCAGCCATCTAAAAACTCAACACATTTTTCAAATTTCAACAAAAATGATATATGCATATGATGAATACTGTCATTCTCTTCCATGATGACTTAATCTCAAGCACTGTGACTGGCGTCCCATTGTGCCAGCTCACCAATATAAACTAAATCTTTTTCACAAATTCACATAAATTAGATTGACGGACCTCTTAAGACCATGAAAAAGACAAGAGGTATGGTATAACTGCTCATGGATAATAGAAAACTCAAATATATATCTGCCCTATCAAAAGTATCTACTTTTAGATTGTTGTCATTATCATTAACAGATGATTGCTTTTAGCTGTTGCCATCCAATCTCTTTACAAGGAAAGTCCAATTATGTTGGTGTTTGAAATTGGAGGGAAATAATATTATTAAATAACATTACAATATGACTTTAAATCCCTCAATAAATTGCTTAAAGCTTGCAATGCATATATGCACAGATTCTATTTGAGAAAGAGTACTTTGTAGAATGAGACTAAGTATCATGGTATCTTAATCAAGGGAAATTTTCATGATGGAAATCTAAACCTTTTTTTTTTTTTTTTTTAAGAAGATGAAAAGAACACAAAATTGAAACTATTAACTCCTCACTCAAGAGTATCATACATGATTTTGTTGAACAACCTCTACAATCTCACACTCACACATATATACCAATTTATAAAAAATGTTTTAAGAAGAGCTTGCCATTCCAAAATATGATAGAGGTAAAAGAATATATTGATTTATGGAAGACACAAATAATCATTAAGATGTGATATGACACATACATAGTTTGAGTTTCAATGCCACTGTATACATTATGTAAAACTATGGTTAATTAAAGTGTGATACATATATATCATATAACATGGAAGTGCCCATCACCATCAATATGACAAACTTTTCATTCAGTTGTTATTTCTTCATTAGTTTACATGCTTTAAAGCATTAACTTTCTGCATTGTGACAGAAAACATTGGTGAAAGCTTTCATCTTTATCAACGTAATGAAACAGTTTTTTCAAGTGGTCTGTATTAAATTCTTCTCACATGTATTTTGTGATGATTCCTTCATAACGAGTCTATGTTTTTTCAAAGTGTCAATTTCAAACTGTCAGATTTTGTTTGAATCTTAACTTTTTGTCCATGCTGTTTTATTAAATTTCAGTTTTGAATACATATGAAGTGACTTCATTTTTCACCAATGCTTTCTTTGTTTTGTTAAAAACTATCCAAAGCATTTTGGATCCTGCCTAAAATATATATATGTGTGCAGTTTGAATAATTTCACCTATAATATCGGTTCTCTTCATTGTTTCCCTCCCATTAAAGGGTGACATCCATTTGACACAATTGCAGAAAGAAAAATAAACATACAATATTGTAAAATCACAATGCAAAGCGATTAAAGTAGTCAAAAATGATGAAGGAATTTCAGACTAGTCATCTTACAATGTAGGGGAGATAATGTTCATGTTTTATTATGTTCAATTAACCACTTCAAGTCATAGTAAATTGTACAGTGTGCAAAGAATAAAAAACATTACATAAACATTCACATCTATTAAGATCTTGATCACTAGAGAAACATTGAGTAGCAGTTTACATCACAACCATGCAGTAAAACATTTCCAGGATGAGCAATTTCTTACCTACCATCATCCTTAGGAAGTACTCCAGCCGCAAAGCAAAACCAAGAACTTATTCAGATCATTTGATCCTCACAGAAGTAATTTTTCATATCTCAAATTAAACAATATCATACTAAAACTTCATGCTACTGGCATGTAAGCGATACTAAATACATATATCATTGTTCATGTCATGCAGTCTCTATCTTTTTCACACTTTTCTTCTGCTGATTTCGAAAGTATTTTGATTTGGGGCAAAGTTTTGACAGCTTTGAGTGAAAAATGCAGAAAGTTCAATTTCACCCAAAATCATGAATAAAATTTAATTCATATTGAGTCCTGTTCATCAGTACACGTATGGCATGTAAAATGGAGTAAGAAATTAATCTTTATTACCATAAAGCAAGACCACATATATAGTATTCAAGATAAAGTATGCACACAAAAAATCTCACTTCCATCCACAGCCAGTAAACCCTAAAAATGGACCTCAATGTATGTGAGTGTCCACAGTGCAATATCTTTTAGCTTCGTGTATACTTTTTTATCTTCCAGACTTATTTCAAACATGTCCAAGTGAAGCGCTAAGAGCCTAAAATAGCCGGATTAAGCGAACTATAAAACTTTGTTATTATTTTATAATACTCTCACTTCACAGACCGTCATCACAACAGTGTTTATCAGCAGTTTCTATTTTTCGAATGAATCAGCCATTCCTTGCATTTTCATCATTTTCAACGTCATTTGAGATATATTATCTATTTTCTTGGTCATCGAAGTGATTATTTTTGTTTGACTAAGTATGAGTTTTTGATTATAAAATGATTCTCTTGATTTGACCAAATAGTTGTTCATATTTAGCTTCAATGTTAGTAATCCTTCTGCATCCACAGTAAACTTTTCTTCATACAATTCTAGATCCAGATGGAGCTGTAAATCAAAATTAGCTGAAGTTTCAAATAAAGAAAAAACTGCCTCCAAAGGTCTCAAGACTCAAGAGCCAAATTTGATTGGTATTACTTTTGTTGTTATTATTATTAGTAGTAGTAGTAGTAAAAGTACCCTTCTATGAACGGAAGAATAATGATTAGAGAAGTTAAGAATGAGAAAATGACTAAAAACAGCAAAAGAAACATACATAA
>JAOWAY010299880.1:0-22422 GCA_028565895.1 Goniobranchus geometricus | reverse complement strand
GCTCTTCCCGCCACGGGCCTGACAGACGAAAAGCACCTTTCTATCCACCTGGACAAAACAAACAATGATCACTGTCCAGCTGGGTAGGCCATTAACAAATGACATGGCTCTACTTGCCAGAAAGCGAGGCATAACGTTGCAAAGATATGGTCACAGAGAAAACAATGATTTTACATTGACATATGTCCTAAGTCTTTCATCACTCAATGAATGTTATAAACACTGAGTTTATTAAATCAATGACACGCATCTCACCAATGTGTTGATGGTGAATCAGGAGACTTTCCTTGATTCGTTGTGTTTGATCATTTTGAGTGACTAAGCTTTGGCTCCACCCTTTCATGCACAAGGCTACACATTCTTTGTTTGGCAAGTGGGGATTTATTGCATGATTGACAGGCTTGGTAAAAAAGTCCTTTGTGGGCTAGCATTTGATTGGTTGATAAAATGACAGAATGGGACTCTGGAGTAAATATATAGATTATGTCCCTTGTAGTCCGTCTACGTGCACGGTCCGTCTAACAGCACCATATTTCAATCTCTGCAAGGACATGTTCTTAGAGCACTAGTACTGTAACAATAAAGTAGTAGCTGACTAAATTTTGGTAGCTCCTATTTCTCCAAAATGACTGTAATGAGATAGAACATAAAAACAAAAAAAATGAAGAAGAAGATGAAAAATCTTCTAATAACATAAGAAAGAAGACAATAATAACATATGATCAAAATTTGATCAGATCATTGCTGACCTGATAAAACCTAAAATAGGAGACGATACCCATGGGTGGTTTGGGTAAATATCCACAATTATCTCCCCTGTTAATGATCCTCTTTGCCCCCTTCCTAATTTCATCAAGAATTTCAAATTTCTTGCGATTGAAGACAGATTTGTTTCACTGCGTAAGTGTTCGAATAAAGGAATTGGTGACAACAAAATTGACCACATCATGATCTTCATTGATTGACTTAAAAAGGTATGGGAAACTTTTTTTTTTTAAGCTAATGAAAACGATTCAATCAACAGTTTTGAGAATGCAACCATGCATGCAGAGGCAGGGGAGGCACCTATTATTCACCAGGGTGGAGCATAGGATTGGGCAATCACAACGGACACCAATGCATGCTTAATCTTTGGAATGGTCAGCATCTAAATGTTGAATTAGCAACCCTGATAGCAATGCTCTCCCGAGTCTCATTGTCAGACAATGGTTTCCTCAAAGTCCTGTGGCCGGTGTGTGGTAAATGACATCAAAATAGCCAGTACAGTTGTATGTGTCACAATTATGCAGATTAATCGATACTGGTTTCATCATTTCAATTTGCAAGAAGAAGAGATTTTGAGATCAAATTGAACAAAAATAATTAACAGGAAGGGTAAGCCAGATTTTAAAAAGTGGCCTCCAATGCAGAGAGTCTTAGAGGACCAGTCTCTTAGAGAAGGCTTTTAAAAAGAAAAAAAAAATCTGTTACACAGGAACAGAGACCTCTAGGGTGGACTGGCTTCTGACATGGTGGCCTCATATGTGGAGACAAGTGTATCTACAAGAGCTGGGCAGAGAATTGTTTTTTGAAGAACTAGAAGATTGGGTTATCCAGATTTAAATAACTGGATAACTGGTTCTTGACTCGTATTTTAAGTCGTGGCTTGATCCACGCAATCA
Source organism: Goniobranchus geometricus (assembly GCA_028565895.1). Taxonomy (NCBI): domain Eukaryota; kingdom Metazoa; phylum Mollusca; class Gastropoda; order Nudibranchia; family Chromodorididae; genus Goniobranchus; species Goniobranchus geometricus. The sequence goes on along the minus strand of JAOWAY010299880.1, from coordinate 20,761 downwards.
AAATTGTTACTGACTTGGTTTCTCAATTTAAACTGTTCATAAAACACGCTGTCTGTGATCGGTTTTGATTTGTCACAGCATGCACAATGTAGGCTTAGGCTATAACATTATCATATTATGGCATGGGCCTCCTCGTCGGCATCATGGCTATGCAACACACATTTGCAGGACACTAACAAGTCCAAGTCTAAGTCGAAATCAGGGTTGAAATGGGTAAGATCTAAAAACTGGATATCTAAATCAGCCAAGAAAAATGGTTATCCAAAACTGAATCTGGACTCCTGCTCAGCACTAGCATTTACCATGAGGACACTTTCTATCATGTCTCAGAATGCCATGCTAACTATTCTCTTTGTATCTCCTTTGACGTGATCAAACCATTTAATCTAGACACGCTCTTTCCCCCAAACCTGCTGATCTGGACCTTGTCCAAAATTGAGAAAAGCAGCATTTTCTTTTCCATCACCTCAGTGTCCTTCTCGTGTTGCTTTGTTAAAACCACAATTTCCAGGACATATATCACCACTGGGTAGAGAACATTTCCTTCCAATTTGGATGTATCCTCCAATTAAATATAATGCCTGATTTGCGTCCATCCACCCCGACATGTTTTCACTTCCACTTCATCATCTCCATTTCTCTGATCTGTGAATCCTAGGTACTTAAACTCAGCTACCCTCTTCATATTACTACTATGAACTAAAATTGAACCTCCCTTCTCCTTGTCATTGATACACATATACTCGTCTTACTCTTACTGACCCAATTGCTCTCTTTCCTGGAGCATATTGCCATTCGTCCAGATTCACCTTGATCTACTCAATGGTCTTGGTAGAAAGCCCAATAATGTTGGCAAACATCATTGCCCCCTGGTCTTCATATCTGATTTCAGCTATTAAACTGACTTTTGCCATAGCAAATAGTAATTAGCTAAGAACTGATCTTGGATGCATCCTAAATTTCACTTCAGATCCACAAGCCTTCTGTCGAGAGGCAAATAAAGTTCAAGATGGCTTTCTCATTTTAAAATGATTTCATGACTTGGCACCAGAATATGTAGAATCCCTTGTTTCTGAGTACAGGCCATCTTGAGCTCTTTGCTCATCTGGACTGAAGCTACTTGAAAGAAAACTTTGTAAAACAGTTTTTTTTTACTCCTGCTTTTTCTAATGCTGCACCTCTAATTTGGAACTCTTTGTGGTTTATAACTAGTCTTGTGAGCTTTTAATCTAACCTCAAGGCTGAACTTTCTAAGGAATATTTTTTTTAGGGATTTTCTTACAAATTTTTCCAATGTCTGATATTATATACAATGACTGTTACTTTCAAAATGGTTACATGGATTTTAAATGATTTTGAATGTGCGATGTTAACTTTTGAAACTATAGCATGCCACTGAACATCTTTAATGGATCCTGTGCTATATAAATGTTATTATGATTATTATCATTATTATTATTATTATTATCATTATTATTATAAGTTGCTTTCATACAGCCTTCATAATATGCCGCATCGTTTTTCACAAACCTCTCTACCACTACTGCCTTCTTCATACAATAGCACAATTCTTCTTGTGGTACGCTGTACCATGCACATGACAGACGCAACAACTCCTGCTTCTAATTCAGAAAAACAACCCTTAAATTGAAAAAAAATGTATGGGAAATTGCACCCTTAGATAGAAGAAAGCTTTGCTTGTAGGAAAGTCAGAAGACAATATCTATGCTCATGTATATATGTGAAAACCTCTCCAAAACCAAAGTCAAAATTTAGAGCCATTACATCATGTGTTACTTTTTGCTTTATACATTGAAGGATCTATACAGTTTCAATAATTTTTTTTCTTTTAAGACTTTTTCGTACATCAAATTGTCTATGATTAACCCATTAAAAATAAGGCAATTTACTTTGAATGAGACTTGAGACTGTCTTGAAGAAGGTTGGTCCTCTTTACTTTAGTAGTTTAAAACATTTCCCTTTCAAAGAAATATACATAAGTGGTCAAATGGCAAATGCATATGGAGGGTGGTACAAATCAGAAAGTTGGAAAGACAAACTGGCCAAATTCATATGAAAATCAAAGACAGAGACACTTACACTGTAGTGCCATTTCAGTGGGGGCACTTTTCTCTTTCTGAAGAGCTATAAAATGTTACCAACAAGCAATCAAAACCAGATAAAACAAATATAACTGATAGCATATTTATGTTTTAATCACAATTAAAACGTTCATATGTGATATAATACTTCAAAACTTAGATTGGTATTCATATGGTATAATCAAGATAAAAAAGACCAAATTCTCTTTTTAAAAAAGTTTCGAAAAGAGTATGAAAACAGTGCAAGAGTATGAAATGTTAAGAAATTTCTTATGATTATGATGAATGTTAGACCCATAAAAAACTCAATTTGAAGTAGGAAATACAAAGTGATATTTGCTAAACACCTACTTTGATAATAGTTTTATGATACAAATCCTTCCTTCTTATGTATATTATGCCTTGGCTATTTGGTTTCTTTCATATATGTTGTGAATCTGGAAGAACTTTTAAAATTTCAACTGTGTGTTGACTGACATGTTTTGCATTGATTTTGGATGCTTTTCAAAATCTATCATTTCTGTTACTCTCAGATAAATCAATACAAAATTTGGGATTTTATCTCGCATTCAAGAACTAAGAAACCAGCAAATTGGCATACCATGATGTTCGTGCTTATAAAAATTTTGAAAACTGTATGGACAGAATAAAAAAGAGTGGTAACATTTTATGCTGAAAAAAGTTTCAGATGACATTTAAAACTTATCAAAAAATTTTAATCCAGCAATTTGTCTGCAAATGCCAGTGAAATGCTTTGGCATGTAACAAAAGACTCAGAAAATTCAGAATGAAAAGGTGTCAATGTATGAGGAAAAAGAAAAGATCAAACACTTTATATAGATGAGAGAAGACGCTTATAACTTTTAGAATTTAGTAAAGATATTCTGGATCTCTAATGCACATCTAAGGTCTTATTCAGGTATTGAAGAAGAAGATAGAGCAGATGAGCTTTAAAATAACTAAGAAAGTATACTGGCACTTTATTGACAAATTTCAATACTGTGTAAATAATAAGATTTAATGTGAAATACATAAACTTTGTTTCAAAAATCAAGAAATCTAGATTTTCTCATGTTGGGTTTTGAAGCCACATAATACAGGGAGTTTATTTCTTATGTTTTCCTTTTTTTTTTTCAACATTGAGTGCCTACTGATGTCTTCTTGAGGAATATCGTAGGTTTTCTCCTGCTATAAATGTTAATGTAATTATTTCATCTGCTCGTCTTTATGTGTTGTCTGACAAAGAATGAGACTCGAAATGTCAGGTCTCCGATCCTGTCTTTATAGTTGAGAAGTAAAAATTTCATGTACTTAACATCATTGTCTGAAATCATGTTATGATATATTATAGTCAGTCATTTAATTTTGCTTCAATATTAAAATCTAAGTCTTAAAGTATAACATTTTAAATTAATAACGAAAAAGAATTTTTTTTTACACAAAAAAAGCCCTACCTGACAAAACAAAAAGAGTGACCATAAAGAATTTGATGAAAAAATGACAAAAAGCAATATAAAAAACCAAGAAAAACCCCAAACCAGCAAACAATTGCACCAGCCCATATGGTCAAGTCATCACACATTCTTTTGCTTATCGAATCATATTGCATATGATAAAAGGCATACAGGAAGGGAAAACAAAACAAGTTTACAAAAAGAATAGAAACACGGGCAATGGCTCTCTTTCTCTTTTCAAAAGCAAAACTTTACCTCAAAATAATAAATCAAAATGTGATATATTACTTTCTGAGCAAAGTACAAATTATTAAAGTATTGAATGTTAAAAGAAATCCAGCACCAGGAGCAGATATCCAAATGAGTAAAAAGCCAAGAAAAAGCTGATTTTCCTTTTTGTTCTCCTTTTCTTTGTTTTTTCTTTTGAAATTGACGAATGTTGTTAGATATTTCTATGTAATTCATAATGCTTCTTCTATCCTAAACCGGACTGAATGTGAATAGTCACCTCATTTCTTAAACCAGCACTTTACACGGCTTTCTTTGATCCTAAAATCTTAACTTTTTTTTTTTTTCAGGACACATATGTGCTATTTATTTTTGGGACTATGAAAAATATCAGTGATATTACATTGCTCCAAACCTAGTATCCAAAACATGTAAGCCTTCTTTGCTTGTCATTTTCTGATTTCAACGCGCATGTTGAAATGTATTAATCAATTTTTTTTGTGATGTGATAAGATCTTCACATACACCCCAAACACAGTTTCAGTGGCTTTGACAAATTAGGTCACAATTATTCAGCTCTCATTGAGTGAAGAGATAAATAATTTCCATTGCACGTAAGGTAAGAAGACAGATAGAATGGGAGAAAGTACCTTGAATTTCTACCATGGACGTTCGCTCCTCTGGCTTTTCGTCAAAACCAGAAGCAGATGTTGGCTGTTGAGAAGGAGTGGGCGCTACAGAAGGGAATGACTTTTTCACTAGAAGATTTCTTTTCAACAACCCTGGAAGTGTCATCTCAACATACTCTTTCCATTGCTCATATTTTCCATCCTCATATATACGCATGTTCTTGGCAACTGATAAATATTTGGCTCTTGTCTGAAAATAGCCAAGAATATGAGTATAATTTTAGAACTATCATAACAAAAGACAACTGGTTCATTAAAATAATTTATATCTAGCTGGAGTGGACTTAGTATTATATTCTTCTTCTCTAGCGTGAAAGTCAATTCAGCGTTCACAAACATTCTTTTCACAGATTTTAAAAATTACTGCAGTAAATACCACAGACAGGTTAACTCACTGATTTTCCCATTTCTGAGGTCATCATCTCATCCATTGTTTGGAAGCGGATAATGGTGTGTTTGATGCGATGAAATAATGAACGACCCCAAAAAATTGAACCAGCTGTAGGTGGGAAATTTTTATTCAAAGGCGGCCCTTCCTTGAAGTCATGAAATATTTTATCCATGGTATCAACCTGGAAAAAAATTATAAAAATCTGAGTAATTCAGTCTTGCCACTGCATTTCATTTCAATATCTTGACTGTTGTCAAATGTTCTCTTTCTTTTTGTAAATATAATTCTCTCTCCAGCATCCTTCCTTTCTGTTTCTTCTTTCACGTTGTTAGCAAGAAAACAAATTTAAAAGGAACAATTATTAATTAAATCTTATTATAATTTTGAAATAAAAGTGTGAAAAATATCACTCTTCATGATTCTACGCTTTCATTTCAAAGTGCCTATAGTGCCTCTGAAATGGCAACTTAGTTTAAGCGCAATCACGATAAGCGCACAGGCTGTTTTGCATCATAGGTCCTTTTAAAAATTATAAAATGCCTCTAAAATTGTCAAAGATCATTGTTTTCCTATTTCCAGTCACATGGTTTATTTTGACTGAGTGTAACTTATTTGAAAATTGCGAAAAGTGATTTCCGAAAATTATTCATTACACGCCCTTTCAAATGAAAAAGGCAGAATTGATGTTCAACTTATTTTTTTTTTGCTCTATTTACTCATATTACCTATCTTGACATCATCCGAATATTTTTGGTAAAAATTCGTATAAGTTAAAATAATCACAGTGGCATAACATACCTCTTTACCATACTGAACCAAAATATCACGGAATTTCTGCATCATCTGATTGTTGATGGCCTCTCGAGATCTCAGGTGCTTGAAATTCAAAAGCATGTCAAAAGCACCTTCTGCTGATCGTAGGGACTGGAACGACTCATCTATGAAGGATTTTGCTTCATTTTCAATTTCAGCAACTTCTTTGTAAAATGTGTCCATTAAACGGTGCCAATGAGAGGCTTCTTTTTGAGAGAAAGCATCAAAAGAAAGCTGTGAATATTAACAACAAAAACAACAATTAAAAAAGTGAGAGGAGTATGGTAGGTAACGTTAATAACAACCAGAAACATGCTATTTGTTTAAGAATTGTTTAATTCCATGCTTTTCATGAACTTTGGCATTATTTAATCTTATTATCTGTTTCCTCCAGTAGCCGGATTTTGTGATTAATGTACATCTTTTCAGAATACCAAGTAAATGCAATAATTTGATGGAGATAATTTAGAGGAAGCTTGCCTTACAAAGTCATAAATTTAAATAAACTTAATCACCTGTTCAATGGGTTCAACAAGCTTGTCAACTCTCAGCAGCACTTCCTCAATACGAGCAGGATCTCCTGTCACAGCCTTCAATTCAGGGCCAAATATGTTGTAAAACTCTTCTAGTACCTATCAAAAGTAAAATTTGTAGATTTATAGAGCATGATAAGTTGAATAATATTAGAAATCAAAGTTGATGCACGTTGTAAGTTCATTTCATAACCCAGTTTGTTATCTTAACTAGTTATAACCATGGGAAAAAGCCCCACAAAATCCTATTCATTTCATACAAGTCAAAATTATCACTTTCTTTGAAATTAAAAAATATCAGCAGACAACTACTCTTAACTATATTTTCCTTTAAATGAATCCAAATTCTGCATTCGGTGTAATACATTATCATGAAAATATGTATTTAGAAAACAATGACTTGAAAATGTGAGGATTCTTATAAAACAGTTTTACTTTATTTCATCACATGGTTAAAAGGAATTCACCTGTGCAATGTCATATAAATTCTGACAAATTCCACTCATGTAGTCAGTGCGCTCAAACAAACGTTTGCGGTCAAATTCCCAACGTTGATCTCTTCCTGATGATTCAATTTTTAAGCGTACTTCCTTGTAGATTTCCTTCCATGTGTTTAGCATTTTCTTGGCCTCTGATGTCCGGAACTTGACTTCCTCAGTAGGTAAACTAATATTTTGTATAATGATATCAAAAAAAGTAAATTTGATATGGTTCATTAGGCTTTCCTGACTTCTACTTTTTTAATTTCTTTGGTTGATATATGGATTACTTTTATAGTGGTTTGGATTGTTGTTTAAAAACTTTCTGGCAACCCTGCAGTGACGTGTTAATCTTAAATAGCCCTTCGCTTTCTTTCGATCAGCATAAAAAAGGTATGCTAATTGGGAGAAAGTGATGAGCTATTAAAGAAATCAGAGCTACTTTGACAAAGACAAAAAAGTCTCTAGATCTAGATATCAACAAGGAAGATAAATTCTAGATCTAGATCTACATCTAGACCTTAAATCTAGATATAAATAAGATTTTAGATCTTTATCTTTTTTTCTTTACATCCTCTTAACCAAAATATTGCCCATCCATCCATCCCCACCACAATGTCAGTGATGTTCTCAAGGTTTAGCCTAGAGACCACAGAGAGTATAGAAATGGATGAAAAATTGCGTGCTAGATTTAGAGATCTTTATCACCATTTTAAAGTGAGGGGATGACTTGGGCTTGCTTTGATTCGATAGAGAAAATTCATTGGGATATCTAGATATAAAAACTAGATCTAGAACTAGATATACATAAGTTGTATATCTATATGTATGTAACATATTTGGTCCAGTGATTTTTAAAAACTTTAATTAATGCTGTCAATACCCACACTGTTACTTGCTTTAAGAGACATTTATTCAGGAATAGACAGTAATTGATATAAAAGTTATGGAAAAGAACCCATTTAATATGTTCTTTGCCAGTTTTGCTCAACAAAATACAGTTATTACCTAGGCCTACAATTGAATAAGAATGGTAATATAAAAAAGAAGTGGAATTCTTTCCTCTGCAGGTGCAGGTTTTTTACTAGCTTATATAAATGAAAATATAATCTGATACACATTTGATTCAAAAAGCTTCAACCTGTAACATTTACAAGTTTTGTGCCTATGTTTCCCATTTTCAATCATACCCCTTTTTTTATGAGATCAAACAGCTGGGGGACTTCTGAAAAATTTACTAAATCTAATATTTTCTAGACGATACCTTATTAAATGTACAACTACCTCATTGTGACATATTTTCTTAAAAAGGCAAGTATTATCACACCTGAAGAGTTCCTGGACGTTGATGACTTTTGCAACACGCTCAGCAAGCTCCATTGCGATTCTCTCCATCAGTGGAACCATTCTTTCATCTTTGTTGTAATGCCTTGAAATAATCCATACCATCCTTAAAGCATTCATCATGGATGGAATAGTTTCTGTAACAACCTATTGTGAGATGATAGCATATGTTTGTTAAAACATTTTTTTCTTCTCAAATCCATCTCTGCAATATGAATAAAATGCTCTCTATCAACAATAAATATGAACTGAATTTCATGTTAATTTCAGTCTGAGCAATTAAATAAGATCTGTAATGGATTAAAGATTTGGTTTGCAATGGAAGCTGGTCTCTTTGATTACCATATAAATTCTAAAATTTATCAAATAAAATGAGAACAAATCCTTCACATTTCACACTGAAAAGGAAAGAAATGTAAGAAAAAGCAATATCTTTGGCAGCAATGAAATAGAAAAAGAGAAAGTCTGTTCTATTAGGTAAATAAGGTAACAAAAATAACTAAGACTGGGATGAAAATTGATATTCACTTGAAAAGTGGCACCATATGTGACATTTTTGAAGTGCCTTTCAAGAGTGGACAAGAATCGCACATTATCCTTGGCCTCAACATAATATTTGTTCAGCTCAATGCGAGTGTCATCAAAATCTCCATCTGAAGCCAAATGGATGTCAATAATATGAGCAATCTGCATGACAAAAAATATGATTGATTAAAAATTCCAGAATGAAGATTCAGCATTTCATGTCAAAGAGCCCCTCATTTCATGCATATTTTTTTTAAAAACAAAACACAAATTAATGAAGGCTCCTGAGATTAGTCATATCAGATTGGTGAAAAGGTGAAAAGACAGTTTGTACAGAAATGAATCATTCATGTATGTCTACTATAATAATGATATCCTGAATATACTTTTCAGTGGACAAATTGTGGGGCTAAATTATTTGGAAATATATTATGTAGGACATCATGAAAGCGTATCAAAACCAGTAACAAAGATGTGAAATATCAGATCTTAGATACATAAATATCTAAATCTAAAGGGCCCTCAACTATTAAAAGTTGTCTCTTATCAGCAATACCTCTTAGATTTATCCGAACTAGTAAAAAAAAAAACAACAACAAAAAACAGAACAGCAACTCACCCTAGCCCCCTTCCCCTACCCATCCCACTCAAAAAAATAACTCAATAACAAAAACCAATACTAAAACAAACGATCAAAAAAAAGCAAAAAGGAAAAAAAAATACCTAACAATAAAATGCAAAAAAAAAACCCCAACAAAGAATAAAACAGTAAACAGAGAGGGGGAAACTGAGCCCAGGTAAGCCCCACAAAAAGACTATTGGGCGTTGGATGACGAAGCATGTGATAGACTGTGTGATTGCTTTGGCTGCACAGACTGGAATGTGTTTGCTGACAATTGTGACACTCTGAATGAAGTGACAGAATGTGTAATAGACTACATAAACTTTTTTCAGCAAAAAGAGAGGGAGAGAAAAGAAATTGTAATTTATCACGATAACAAAAAATGGGTGAATAAGAAATTTTAATCACAATTACATGAGAAAACGCATTCTTGTAAAAGGAAGCCATAGACTTTAAAGCAAAACGAAAAGAAATTAAAATAGAGATAAAAAAACACAAAGAAAATATTGAACAAGTTTTCAAATTAAATGACATTCAACAAACTTGGAAAGAAATGAAAAATCTATCAATAATACGGGCAACCCAAAACAAGCAACCAGATTCAATCCATGTGATCATAATAATTTTCAAGCATGTTTTAACTAATCGCCCTTCACTGCAAAAACTATTGAAACAAGAAAGACTCTGATATGGACGAAACAGGAATGTGAGACAATGATGTTTACTTTATTATTATATGATGTAAGAAATGTTTTCTGAAGTGTAAGTGAGCAAAAGTGGCCCTGATGGTCTGGTCTGGTCTCAGATAGCATGTGTAGTGAGGGCCCCAAAAGCCCTTGGCCGCATGGCACCAGACTACAGATAAAAGGCTGCTGTCTCTTGCAGCTGCCCACAATCCCCATAGAGGTAATTCTCCAAGGTCAGACTTCTCGGAAGCCAGCGCGCCCCTGCTTCCTTGAACAATGCGCAATCCCGAAGCAGATGCATCTAGGTCTCAGACGGGCTACCACAATTGTGGCAGGATGGATTCTGTGTTGGGTCAATCCTATGAAGGTGAGTGCCAATGTCAGCGTGACCGGTCCGCAACCCGAACATGGCAGCCTGGTCGCATTGCTCGAGCATCCTCCACGCCTCGCGTTTAATGGGTCTGGGCATGACCCGAGTCACTCCATGCGCCGTTGGGACTGACGCCCACTGCTTTATCCACTTGTCGCACATCTACTCCCAGCAGAAAAGTTTTACAGTTTCCCCATGAGATCTGATCGGTCCCTGGGATCATGAGAGGTGGAGAGGGATCTGCGAGCGACCCCTCCAAGGCTAATGAATCAGCCCAAACATTGCCTGGAAAGCCGCAGTGTCCTTGTACCCACTGGAGGATCACGCTTGCAACACTACTGAGTGCGTCTATGACCTGAACCACTCTGCTGAGAATCGGGTCGCTCGTGGCCGCGGGTCAGTGACTTCGCATCCGAAAAAATTACTACCGGCTTGGGCCTTTCCCCTTCTCCTCTCTCCGGGAAAGAATTCAACCATTTGGCGACCTTAAAGAGCACAAGATAGATAGCTATCCCCTTGGCATTGTAATTCTCGTGGTACTTTCTGTAGTTTCTACAATCTCTCTCTGTTAAACCGTTCAGGTATTCGATGCTGAAGATGTACCCTGCTCTGGCAGGGCTAGAAACTGCCATCAGTATAGGGAAAGGCAAAGTTATAGGAGTACGTTCTTATAAATTATGTTCGATTTTCACTTCTATTTTCAGTATGCCGATGTTAACCTCCAACATCTCGGTCATTTGGAAAACATAAAAAATAATACCTATTTCCAAAAATGATAAAACCAAGACCATGAAAGATTTAACGCCAAGTGCATTAATACCACTTGTGATGAAATGTTTTGAAAGTTGATTCCTTTTATCATACCTCAGTCTGATCCATGTCAATTTGCCTATCAATCCAAAAGAAGCTTTTGAGGACGCTCTCTGACTCTTTATGAAAAACATATCAACATCTTGATACACCCAAATCTTACTGCAGACTTCTATTCATTGATTTCCTTTCTGCCTTTTATACTATACAGCCCCAACTCATCACCTGGAAACTCCTCACCACAAACACTAATAAGTATCTGCCTTCATGGATACTTGACTTTTTAACAAATAGACAACATTTTGTTTTACATTATAGACATAGATTTGATGCTATTGTCACTAACATTGGTGCATCCAAAGGCTGAGTCTTTTTACAGACGACTGTAGGAGTTCTGCTACTTCTATCCCAAGCATTAAATTTGCTGATCATATGGCCATTCAATGACTGATTTGCAAAGAAAATGAAGTAAAGTACAGGAAAGAGCTAGAAAGGTTCGTTGACTGGTGTGACAAAAGCCCCCTTGATTAATGTCCTAGGGAGGCAACTGCGTCATGAAGGACAGGAAGATAATTGACAGATTTATAGAGAAAGTGACTTGCTACACACACAGCCCAAAATATATCACCAATATAACTGACACATGCACTCTTACGAAACTCAACACTATCCCTGAAGACAACCCTCATCCTTTAAACCATTTGATCAGTCTCAGGTAAAAGTGGACCCCCAATCTCAGTACAGACAGAATCAGAAAGACTCAAGAAATCATTCCGTCCTTCTGCCATACGACTTTATAATACTGCAACCAGCACATAGTGTATATAGGTTTTTAGGAAACTATGATTTCCTTTTTTTTTATCTCTTCTTTTTTTGTAAATACTATAATATTTACTGGTATACATCCTGCTGTTTACCCCATCACAATTGTTGCTTTAAAATCATCTTAAATTTATACTTCTTACCTAGTCATTTACATAGAGCTGGTGCTAATATCCTATCATAATGTGTAACATATTACAATTTTTACCTATTTGTTGAGTTCAATGCATGATTTATACAGATAGTATAGTTCTATAATTTATTCTTTGCATCAACTGATGTCATAATATTGATATATTTACATATTATGTGAGGACAACTACTGTGTATGAGCGCATGTGTTTATGCGTATGTGTGTGTGTTTTGGCATGTGTTTGTGGCCATCAGAGGGTATTGTGTTGTGTGTGTTCTTGCTAGTCTGTATATGGGTATATGATGTGAGCTAGCTTGACCGTCTATATTTCTATGCATATTCATACACTCCTGTATTTCCTTAAATTCATCAGTTTGTTAATTTCTTGAACTTCATTAACTTGTGCATAATTATATTCTTATGACAAAACCAAAACAATTTTCCCTCTGGGATAAAAAAGTATTTTGCATCTTTGAATCTAAAATGGAACAAATATTTTCAAACGTCACCCCGAGAGAGAAAACAACCCTTCAACCTTTTACCCTTCCATGATGAAAAGACAGAACTATTCCACATATAAACATGTACAGAGATGCACTAAAATAGCAGTGACATAATGTTCTCAGTGTGAGGAGTATCTTCAACCAATAGATTTCAACGTCTGTAAAAAAAAAAAAATTCATTCAGAAATTTGCACCTGTGGTACTTTTAGCTGTTCCACTAAAGCACTAAGGGCTGCATTCCTCTCTCTCCAAAAGTCTATCTCCGCTAATGGCCCATTGCCTGTGTGCTTTTTGTCCCGCAGATTTTCTAAAGCTGTATTGATCTGTTGCTGCCAATCCCTGCATTTGTCATGAATTTTGTCAAGCAATTCTTCATCTTTTAGAGCTTCTTCAATATTATCAGGGATTTCAAAGTCAGGAATTTCCAGGCGGACCTGATAAAACAAGATTAGAAAGAAAAGAAAACAATCTTAACAAGGATGAAACAGAGAACAAAAGAACCTGATAAAGTTGAAATTCAAGATACTTTCTGTCTTATCTGATGACCTCTTCTGTGAACCATTTATTGTTGCAGAGGTATTTGGTTATGGTAATAGAAATAGTAATACCATTTTCATTTGAAAGGCCATATATTCCTCTTTGTACTAAACAATAAAATTGCCTTTAAATGGAAATAAGCAGAGCTATGTTTCACCTATTGGTGACGTAATAGGTAAAAATGCAATGGGGTTGTGTCAGAAATAGCTACAAAATTATTTCCCGCTTTTTTTCATTCCTTTGCAGAATATAATCATCATTATCAAGGTTTGACAAACATTCTTTGTGTGTATGTAGCCATCATTAAGAGTAAAACTACCTCATTCGTTGTGTACATTTCCCCCCATTCAATGCACTTAGAGGTCAAGTAATCTTATAAAAAAGCAATCTTTGCAAATGCTGTACAGTTCAATATCAATCATGTTATGTAAAGCAGAATATAATTCTTTGAACTATAACAAGAAAACATTGACGGATTGATCCAAATGTTTATATTGCCCTCAATAAAAAGGTGAAATATGGAGTCTTTTGATTCATATATACATAATGAAACTCTAATACTTCAACGAATATGAACTTCAATTCCACATGCAAAAAAAAAACCCCAGCAACAAATAAAACAGTACAGTCATAAACTCACACAGCTCTCTAATAAAAGGCCAGAACTATTTAATGTACATCACAAAAAAAACAACATGTTTGTAAACTTCATTCTGTTCTTACCTCGCCTTCAATTTGATGAAGAGTTCTTGTGATAGAGGTTGCAAATTTTTGCATGTTAATGAGAAATTCATCTCTCAGCAATGCTTTTGACTTTGATTCAACAATTTCTGCTTCTTTTGACATGGCATCCTGCTCTTTAGAGGCTGAAGATGCATTAGTATCTTGACGACTAGCAACTCTTGATGCTGATTTTGCTGCAGTTGCAGAATCAGTGCCACCATTACGGTGTTGATTGTATGAAAGGAGAGGCATATAAATCTGTAAAAAAAAAAGAAAGAAAGATTATTGTTCATTCATTCTTATAGCTTAAATTAAATCATTTAACATCATGAAGGAGACAGTTTTTTAAACCTAGATTTTGTTAATTGAATGGAGGCTGAAATCAAATAAGAAGCCTGAAATGAAATGTGATCAATTTGAAGTTTAGTGAGGATTTCAAGGCCAGATATATCTGACATAAATTGCAAGATGAAAGACATTTTGGTTAAAAATCAAATCCTTTCTGATGAAATTCCATGGATATTCATAATTAAAACCTTACCATTGATATGATTTGCTCCAGCATTACAAGAGAATGGCCATTTAAAATACCATATTCAAAATAGGAAGGAAGTGTCTCCTCAGCTTCAGCCAATGAACTCGGCAAAGGCACCATTCCAGTGGTATTTCGCAGGAAATAAATGCATTCACTTTCAGCATGTTCCTCTGGTAAATGTTCATAGCACATGTAAAGGTACGTTCTCCATACTTTTTGAATGATGATTTTCTGTAGGAATAAAACATAGAACTTAGGCTTTGATGTTTCGTTGATTTTACTATGATGACAGCAAAGAGAGCATGACAAATGCACATGGTTACACATGGTAAGAAATCATTCAAATAAAGAATATTCAAGAAAAAAGTAACAAAACAAGGCGTGACTGTACATCTATGTTGTACGTAAACTCTCCCTCTCCCTCTTCTTTTCCCCTCTTCCCACCAGCCCCAATTTCTATTTATTTCCCATTCTTCATTGAGGTTGTGTTGGGGATCAAACCTTCAGGACAAACTATAGGGAGACCTGTAATAATCTATAACACTCTCAAAACATTGCATATTTCCTATGCTTGTCTCCTTCATGCTTTCATCTTTTTATAATCAAACCAATTTGCTTCTTCAATAACAAGACAAGCATGGTAATAGCATTTAACGACATACTTTCACTATATTATGGGAGATATGTATACACTCTTTTGAAAAAAAAAAATCTCTCACCTATGACTCCTTTATGTTTTCATCTGTTTATAATCAAACAAACTTTTCATTTCAAATAAGAAATATTCATCACCTTTGAAATAAAAATCTTTCCTCTACATGACAAGAATAATAAAGTACATAATTATGCTAATTACTGCAAAACGACAGAAAGAGAAATAAAAATGACTGACTGTCTTTGGAATGGACTCCACTTCCTCATTTTCTTCTCCCTCTCCTTCTTCAGCTGCCTCTGGTTCTGGCTCAGCCACAGGGGTGACAGGACTCTCTGGTTTTTTTACTGATTTTTCTTCTTCATCCTCTTTGGCTTTTTTCTTTTTCTTTCCTGTAAAGAAAACCCAAAATGTCTAACATCTATCTCATAGCTTTAACCTTTATAAAAAGAAAATAAAATGAAAGATTTCCATAAAAAGAGAAGTAAAATTTACAAAAAGAAAGGGTTGCATTTGCTTTGTACTTAACTTTTATGATGCTAGTCATGGAGTACCAGTACAGGGTTTCTTTTTTTTCGATTCCACCAGTAAATGATTTAAATAACTGAGAGCATAACTGGATTAGAACAACACATTTTTTTTTATATTATCATGAATTTATTAAATATTTGTGTGATACCATTTTTGAGTTTTTGCGTTCACGATGTCATTCACTTGAGACCTCAACATGAACACCTCCATTTTCATGTAAAAGTTCCCTTACTTCATGCAGCTTGCACCAAATGTTTCTAAGCGTTTCCCTGGTTAGAGACTTCATAGCTTTGTGAATCTTTTCTTGGGTGATTAATGTCTCTGACTGGCATATTGAACCTGCTTAGCTGCTTGCCTTTGTTAATGCTTGTCTTGGTTCACCTTCAAAACCATCCCACACGATTGATTTCCATACTGAGAGGCTTTCTTCCCAGCTTTGCTAAACCAGTAACCCATCTCAGTGACTTTCCAATGTCATGTTCTGAGGGTGGATGTCTCTCAAAGTTCCTCCTGTGTCATCTTCTTATGATGATAACAGATTTTCAATCATGGTTCCATGTAGTCTGCAATGGTCTTTTCATGATCGTCTGCCATTGAGGCTTAGCCGAATAAGCTTTCGTAACCAATTAATTGTTACCCTCATAGGGAGGACACCATCAATCACTGTTGGCATCCTAACTAAATGATGAATGATCTCGGGTGAATGAAATGTATATGAAATAAATCTTTGAAAAATTCTCTTTCCTGTGCAGAAAACACTGACTCACTCAGTAAAACTGTGTATGATTGTCAAAGTTATTGATCAAAAAAAAGAAAGAAAAAAAAGATCATTGATGTCTTATAGTCTTATCTAAGGATAATGTGGCAGATAGAATATTTGAAGGAGTCCACGTCTCGTCTGTATCTAACAGAATCAGAAATTTAGGTGGCAATATGGGTTTGAATGTGGTACATTATAATTTTGCCTGTTGTTAATGCCTGTACATTAAGCCATTTCTGAGTTGTTTTGGTTCTTTATCGGGAAAAGAAAAAAAAACACCTGTATTTTTCATTTACCCAAGGAATGCTAATCTCAATTTCTAGAGAGGTTTCATTGAAAATATAGGGCAAAAAATCGTATTGTTATGAATGCTTAAGATAAGAAAAACTTTATCAAAAAATGGAAATTTGCTCAGGCTCCAACCAAATAATTCCACAACTGTCATTTCTCATCTATAATTCTTATTTTCACACACATCTTTCATGTAGACATAAAGTTAGCCCCAAATAAGCATAGCAACGCCAAGCATCTGTGCCAAAATCAGTGGTAACATAAGTTGAGTATACAAAGAACACATCAATCTGAAACAATGATCAAGAACAATCCCACATCAAGAACTGACCCTAACATCTAAAGTCAGTCTGGAAAAGTTTTTAACTGTGTCATGAGACAAGACAAGAGGTTTGATTTCTCAAAGGGAAACAGAAAAATTGTCAAAGCTATGACTTCTGATAAACTTCCTCTTGTGTTTAGCATACAAGCTTAAGCAAAATGATAAAGGAATGCAATGTCTCTGTCTAATTTGGATTTTTGTTGTTGAATATCTGCTCTCAACTGATATTGACAACAGTTATCTACTTCTACTTGACAATTCATGTGGTGAGATTGTTTTCGTAGTGGTGAGCGAAGATGAGAAGCGGAAGAGAGAAGCCAAGAAGCAGGGAAATAAGAGGAGCGCGGGGGAGCACGGGGCAGAGAGTGATGGACAGTGATGCAGAGGTTGAGTAGCGGAGTGAGTTGTGATATTGAATGAGGCAGGGTGAATGGTAATGTTGAAGGGGACAGTGTGAATTGTATTGTCGGAGGGGACAGGGTGAATTGTAGTGTCGAACGGGACGGTGTGAATTGTGGTGTTGAACTGATTTTTAATTCCTACTGTGGTGACTCTTCAGATATGTTCTTGATTACCTTCGAAATAACAAGTTGATCTTGCCTGAGAATTTATACGGATAAATTGACTGATTCCAGGAACCAGTGAGTATCTAGACACTACTCTTCTATCTAGCTCTAGATCTAGTCTTGAAGTGTATAATTACAATTCATTCCTTTGTCCAAAATGTGCATAACCTGACAAAGTAAGTAATTAAAACTGTAGCCTTGCCGTGAGCTGTTTTGATAAAGCAAAGATAAAAGAGTGGAAAGGGGACAAAAAGTATATGATACTAACCTTTTCCCTTTCCACCACCGCTTTGATCTGTATCTGCCTGGGAATCAGAAGTTGGAAGAGCTTGGATTTCCTCTTCTGGTTCTGGATTAGTTTCTGGATTATCTCCATCACCTTCACCCTCACCTTCTTCTTCCTCTTCAATATCAGGGATTTCTGGCTCTATTTAAAATACAGCAATAAATGGAAGTGAGTAAAATATAAGCCCACACACATATATAGGCTATTAAAAATCTACAATCTTACATACATGTAAGGTGGTGTCATAAAACAAACAAACAACAAAACAAAAGCTTTGTCTGATGATCCATAATTAAAACTGAAAATTCATCTATAAAAATAAAACCAGCACCTTAAAAAAAACCCAAACATATTTCCTTAACTTGCATCTGAGCTTATACAAAAATCCAAAAGACGACAACATGATCTATTACCATTTGTTTCTTACTCACCACATTCTACCTCTACCTCTTCCTCTTCTTCTTTCACAACTTTGTAAAAGAGAATTGATGTCTCTCCTTCCTCTGGACTATCATTCAGATATTTGCCCAGAAGTCGCTCAATTTCTCCATCGTCTCTCTCAAGGATTTCTTCAAATACTTCATTTTCTTTGATGTCCAATGCTCCATTTACTCTGTCCCTGATCCATTCTATCCTGGGATCATCCATCTTAGAACTGCTGAAAAAAATGTATAGAACCTACAAAGGTAGAGAAAAGATTAAGATGTTCGCAATGAATCAGTTTGATGCAAAGATCAACACTGAATGAGTTCTATTACAACTTGCTCTTTGAGTTTACTTGTGAGCGTTCTTGATCATGGCGACTGACCGATTACTGGCATTACACTCAAGCGGTTCAGTATAGTTATGAGTCCATGATCTACTTGGTTATGAGAAAAAATGCATTGCAATGTACAGGTCCGGGAAATAAAGCAATAAAAATTATATCACTTAAATGCATTTGAGGGAATGTCCTTCACTTTACTCATCACTGTGCCGTTTCCCCCGTTGCCATTTAGCAACGCGCGCAGCCATCTTGTAAACACAGTTGTCAAGGGAAGTCAGGGGAATGTACTACCCCTCCTACCATAAGAATATGAGACGTGAGAGTTTGAGACTTAGATAAAAATATTGGCCATGATACATTTCAAATTATTTTAACTTTATATAGAGAAAGAAAATTACAAGGCATACTCAGATCTTCTCACTTTTCAATAAAAAACAAAACAAAACACCGGAAAAGTATAAACTATTCCTCCCAAAATAGGTTGGTACTCTCCTATAAAAGAGATAGAACAAATTCCTATTCTACTTTCGGTTTTTCTGAAGGGAAGGCGCCAGCCGGGTTTCAAGGAATGAAATAGCACAGGGAGGGCATAGAAAGAAGTAAAAAAAATAAAACGAAACTACTCACAAGTAAAGGGCGTAGATAGAATGAGTGAGTCAATGCATTTTTCACAAATTTATAGCAGTGTGTCGCCCTTTGGAAACCAAAGCGTGCGATTTCTCTAGAACTTTTTTTTAGATTTACGACAGCAATCCTTTGGCATTCGATTCAATGGTGAATTTAATGTAGATATATACGAGTAGTGCATGTTTAATGAACAGGCACAAAATAAAAGTGGTTTTATCAATGAAACATGCCTTTAAAAACACTGATCGATAAGGCCCCCTGCCGTAGACCTAGATCTAGAATCTAGATCTATGGATCCTCTATATGTTCGTCGTCTTGGTCTCCTTGTTTTGATTCCGATGTCCAATGAATGTGGGTTGAATGATTGCCATTTTTACTTTTATTTACATCTGAGGACATGGTTATCCAAGCAGACACTCGGGCAATCCTGGGGGTTTAGCGCTCCGGTCTGCTGTTTGGCTGCTCCACAAGGGCTATGCTGCCAAACATGTCTTAACTTATGTTCGAGTATGATGAGATTCACCAGCGTTCATCCAACACAGTCAGTAACTGCTACAACATACTTTAAGTAATTAAAGCAAATTGATTTGAAAACGTTCCGGTTCATTGTCATCCTTCTCGGTACAATGCAAGCACAATGGAGAATGTTTCATTATGGCCACTTGTATTAAACGTAAACTGACCTTAATTTCTTGAACTTTGCCTGATGATGTTACCTCAAACAAAAACAGAAAGAAAGAAACCAAACCATAGGTTTAGCACTGAAGAAAATTATATCAGGATATTTAGAAAAGCTGCAGTTATTCTCAGCTGGGCTGAGAATAAAACTGATATTAATTATTCTCAGCCGTTGGTCAGCTCAGTACGTTTGTTCTTCCAACAAAACTGTGTTGTCAAAGTCGAAGGTATGAAAAATGGTAACGGAAAAGTAAGTCAGATAAATGGACCAGGTTGCAGAGAAATGTCACTTGTATTATTGCAACACAGTCATTACTTTTATGGTATCGGATACTGAAAATGAAACACTCAAAAGTGGAATTAGAAATGGGTGGTTTTGGGATTGGCTGAATGAAAGCTGTAAGAGGAGCATAGTTTGCACTGGTGTAGGGAAGTAGAAAAATCAGGTTCTTTCTTCAGCACTATCTGTGACATAAACATTTATCTGGTAAAATTTTACCTGTGCACCCGTTAACACTACGGTTTTATTTTCGTTCAAAATTGGTATCGCTCACATCCAGATGGGGAATTTCCCCCTGCATCCCCCTTTTATCTCTAAAAAACATCCCATGAGGGGTTCATGGTAAAGGGGTTAATAGTAAAAGAATTACTTCCTCCGGCCAATTCATTAATTCTTTCCAGTATCGTTTAATTTAAGGCAGGTGCTAGTTGCCCGAGGTCGGGTGACTAGCCCATTGCTACTCGCACGAATTCGGTCGACTAGCCCATTGCTACTCGCACGAATTCGGTCGACTAGACTAGCCTGCCGCTACTCGCACGAATTCGGTCGACTAGACCAGCCTGCCGCTACTGGGCCGAGGGTGCTCGGCCTATTGCTACTCGCACGAATTAGTGGGAATTTCTGCGCAGTTCAGCGTTGCCACTGAGAATTTTACCAAATCACTAGATTACATTTCATGAATAAAATCACATTATAAAAAAAA
>JAOWAY010298770.1:0-15497 GCA_028565895.1 Goniobranchus geometricus | reverse complement strand
TCGGAATATCGTAACTTCGTAACGATCATAGATAAAGTAGTTTCGACTATACAGGCCTGTGCGTCTAAGGGAGGTAAGTCAGAAAATTCAAAAAAGTGTATTTCACAAAAAATGTCGAGTGGCGGATTCTTGCCCCGAGCCATCGATTAGATCTAGATCTATCTAAATATAGAAATCTGAAAAACATCAATAGAAAAATTAACTGGGATTTGGAGTTGTGTAAATATTATGTGCTTACTTTCGAATAAGTCTGAGAGACATACAGATACAAATTCTAACAAAAATTAGGATAGTCAAGCACTCAAGACAGTCAACGACAGAGCAGTAAACAGTAGTCAGTCGTGGAATCTGTTGAGATTCAATCTCAGATTGTCTGTCGAGTCGAAACTAGATCTCTAAGTTATTATGAACTTACCGTGGTCTGAATCATGATCAGAAGATGAATCCCCATTGTCATCAGTCTCTCTCGATCCAAAATATGAGTTGACAACATCAAAATATGCCTCTGAGTCGGCTTGATTCAGGTTCAAAAGCTTCGCTATGACAGCATCGGTAAACGACATGGAGCTCGCCATTTTCGAATTTGGTGCTCGATGTCGATGTCCTTTGTAAACACAGCAGGGGTCGAGGTTTCCTTTTTTGTGTTATGAGGACAGCTCATATGCCTTAAATCTTATAAATGGTGCAAAATTTGTAAAAGAATGAGGTACATTATGGATTTCAGTCATTTATTGTGTCCTATCGGAAGAAAATAAGGCAATTTTCATGGTAGAAAGTCGGTAAGTTTAGTACACGCGTAATAGCACGGGGTCATCGTCGTAAATCGGTTGCGCAGTGTTCTCACAGACAAGGTATTCATGCGCACACCCTTTCATTCACAAGGAGAGAAAAGGACGGTTATTTTGATATGCAATATGGCCTGTTTAGGCATTCCGTGCCGTGTTGCAGTGGCGATCGGAAAATGACTTGATGTCAGCCAAAATCGATCACTTTTTGAGGATGTCGGCTTACTTACCCAAACTGGAGGGGTGTCAGAATAACTTAAATTACATTACTTTTTCTAATTACCTTGAAATAAGACATGCACCAGTAGAAAGAGAAAGAAACAAAGAATATTAATCTGACATTAACTCAATTTCGACAAAATTTATGAATTTTGACTTTGAGCCACTCTAGCTCATAACTAGGCCTAGCGACTTCCGTCGGGTTTTCCTGTGCAGCCACACATATATATATAAATATATAGCATAATAAAGTATTACATTTGGGGAGTACTGGGATTTAGTTGTATGCAACACTAACCTTTGAAGCCAAAAGACCAATGTATGATCTGATTTAGTGCGAGCTTAAGGAATTCAACTCTCTTATTTTATATGCTCTATATGGGTTCTTGCTAAGCACTTCCATTATTGTTAGAGGTATATCATTATGATAACATTTTCCTAGTTTTAAGGTTTACAATGGCAAGCTTCACTCTATTTACTGTTTCTCTGCTCCTCCCCCTCCATTTCATTCCTCTTAATGTCTACATAATAAACTGAACCAGGTGAGAAGCCGTTTCAGTGTGCACAATGTGGCCAAACATTTACTCAGAAATGCAGCTTGGAGAAACACGCTCGTAGGCATGCTGACAAGGATGGGGGATATCCATGTTTTCATTGTGGCCTTACGTTTGTCTATGAGAGTGACCTTGATGCTCATTCAAAGAAGGAACATGGAGAGCGAACGTGGAAATGCGCTGACTGTGGCAAAATGTTTGAGGAGAGGCGACATCTGATTGTGCATGCTGTAAGTATTTCTTTGAATTCGATTTGTACTGCTTTTTGTTTAAGTCCATTCCTTGACTATGCAAGTTTATGATTAAAAGAGTAGATCTAGTTGGGGTTTTCATAATTTTTGTTTAATTTTTAAAAACTTTTGCCGTTTGTTTTAGAGAGATTTTTATGAGATATGCTTAACCATGCAAAATGTAATTATTTTACCGGAAGTGCTGTTCTATGTCAAGGCATTCATAACCTACTTTCATTGTAAATACATGTAACGCAAGGTCGCAAATTTCCATTGGATGTTTGAAAAAACGAAAGTACTAGACTACTTATGAATTTAAAATAACTTGCAATCTCATTGAAGATTCTTCTAGTTTTAAAGTTGTAACTGCTAGGTCAATTTGCTTTCATGGATATTAAAAGTTTTCCACTAAAATAGGTCAGGGTCAGTGACTCTAAGACTCCCACTTCCTCGCTACAAATTTAAAGCCTGCGCACTTCTCCGATTGCCATGCACCATGACACATATTAATGGCATATGCTTCACGGGGGATGCATGTGCTCCATAGGGACAGCCCTGAATGTCATTTTGGTGTCTCTAGTCCAGTAGTTTCCAAAATTAGTTTTTTATCTCCAAACGTAATTTTTGAAAATGTCACATTGGAAGATTAGCAGTGTTGTCTATTACTTAGGCTTCAGATGAACTGAGAAGCAAAGCAACCCTGTATGCATGTTTTTGTTGTGTTTTTTTAATGCATTTTTTTTCATATCTTGGATATAAGTTTTGCCATTTTAAGATATGACTTTTAGAATTTTCTATGGAAATGTGCAATTTGAAAATCGATTTTCTGCAAGACATCATTTATGTAATGCACTTTGTATTTCAAATGCTTTAAAGAAACTCTTTTCATATTTACCCCGGTAGTTAGATATTGCTTAAAATTTAGATTTTTCTCTATATCTCATATGCTCATATGAGTTGATATGTTTTTGTTAGGAACGAATTCTTAAGCATTTCTTTCCCACAGAAAACACATCAGGATGGAATTAAATACCAGTGTAGTTACTGTGACCGCACTTTCACCAAGAGGCACCAGTTGGTAAAGCACGAAGATCGCATTCACCACCGACAGGATGACCTCACATGCAAAGTCTGCCTCAAGGAGTTCAGACGCAGAGAGAATCTCACACGGCATATGGTAAGACTTTTGGTTTTTCTCTACTAAGATGAGTCGATGGGAATTACTATTTGTGCTGGTGGATACCTTTTTGATCTTGATTTAGCTGGCGGCATTGCTCTTACTTGTCAAAATTAGGTGTTATAAAATTGTACAGATGATCTAATGACAAATGCTGATAATATAGGACTACAGT
This sequence comes from Goniobranchus geometricus, assembly GCA_028565895.1. Lineage (NCBI taxonomy): Eukaryota > Metazoa > Mollusca > Gastropoda > Nudibranchia > Chromodorididae > Goniobranchus > Goniobranchus geometricus. Next base: position 12,357 of record JAOWAY010298770.1, on the reverse strand, counting down.
TTTTAAAAAAAAGAAAGTGAGAGGATATGAATTCTGACAAAATTGTGAAAATCTGCCATAAATGAAGGAACTGAAACCATATTGTGTCGGCAAAAGTATGAAATTTTACGTCCTAAAAAACGTTCTACAGCTGCTCAGATTTATGCTTTCCTTTACCATCATGATCAAGTACATACGCCAGTCTGGTTGCCAGGAAGTGTTCTCTAGTTTATGGAGAAACAAATGCTATGTACTAGCTGATAATTACAATTATCCATACCTTTGTTACGAAAACTATGAGCAGAATATGAGCAATTCAAAGGTTACTGGTACTCAGAACGATGACAGAAATTTAGATCTGTGTGATTTTTTTTTCACCAACTGCATGTTGATTCAGGACTCGACAGTAAAGGCTATCTGACTGTCTGGGGCAGGTAGTTTTACTTGTCGGGAAAAGTGAATCCAAAAAAAGTACCTGCCCAACTGAGCAACGCAAAAGTGCAACAACAGCGTTTGGGTTATCAAAAATTATAGGTGTTGCTATTGTTCACTGCCAGTACTGCCAGTTTTGAAAGATCTTCTGCAATGAAAAGGTGAAATCTGAGCAGTGGCTAGCCTCAACCATATCCACTCTCTCTACACTGATCTACAATAAAATTGTGGAGGGACCTACAGTAGAAGTGACAACTGTCTTTTGGTTCCGGAGTAAATGTTATGTGATGCAATTTTGGTTACAGCAAGTATAATTGAGGTATAGGCAGGTGTAAATTGTCTGTTCATCCAACTGGGGAGGCAAACAAAACAGCTTGGTTTCAATCCCTGAGATTTCTGCAGATAATGCACAATCTGATTTTTCAATAGTTCCAGAAATTGAATTATGGGATGAAAGCATTGAAAATAGTGGTCTAGATCTATCTGAGGCACTTGAGTTGATCAAGTGATAGCAGGCCAATCATACTCACAAAGTAGGTCAGAGATTGACCTTGATTTGCACTGTCTTGTTGTCAATGTGTTCATTAGTCACTCTGCCAGCTCTCATCCACGGAAGTCAACAAAAACAAAATTCATAAGTAATATATATTGCAAAATGGTATTCCTTTACTAGAAGTTCCATGAAGAAAGTCCTTATTTGGCGATGCACAGGGAGAAGCCAAGTCAGGATGTTCTAAAGGTCAAAAAATACAAAACAGATTTTCATGATCCTGGTCTCAAAAGACAGAGAAAACTCTGAAGTTGTGCATCACTACCTGAAAGGTTTTGGAGAGTTTCCAGTTTTAATGAAATTGCTAAAAAAAGAAAATTGCTTATTTGACAAACTCTGAAGCAGGCTGTTAATAATTTCTCCCGGTGCATCCCTCACTTCTGCCCTTTTGACTTCTACCTCAGGCTATAAGATTAGGCTATCGTCCAGTGGAAAATGCTGATAGTTCATCGTGCCACATAAGAGGTGCCCAGGTTACATAATATATGAGAATAAATAACAACATGAGAGGGACAGACTGTCTCTTATTACGTGTGTGTCAGTGCATTGTGATGCCATGTTTGGTGTTGAATTTATTCACCTTTCCCTTGGGTAAAGTTAGAAAGAGGCACCTGAAAGATTTGAAGTCAGGCTTTGCCAGAACGTGGCTTGTCATCATCATTATCATCATCCTGCTTGAAGCTGCTGTTTTATGTCCTATTTCAGCAGTCTCTTTTTTAAACCTATCAGGCCATCCTTGTAAATAATTCTTCTGGTGCAAAACTTCTTCTTCTTCTTCAAATAATCTGCCTGACTCAGTAAAACAGAGTATGACTGTTAAAGAACATGACAAAAACCAAAAAAACCCAAAAACAAACAAGAAACAAGAAACAAAAAGGGAAGAAAAAGAAGACAAAGACAAAGAAAAACAGAAAAGAAAAAAAAAAAAGAAAGAAAAACTAACATTGATTTGTAATAGGCCTTTTTGAAAGCAAAATTCCCCTCTGCGGATGTGAACTTGAATTTATGGAATTAAAATATTCTGTTTCTATCCCATGACACAGTCACATTGATTTTGGCTGCTTATTAATATTATTATTAGACTTCCAAGTTTCATAACTCTGATTTTCAGTTTCATATGCTCCGTCAAATCTCTCAAGTGATTCGAATGTAATCGTGTTAGCTTTGCTCATCATGCTTTTAAACCAAGAGACATCAATTTACCGGTAATTTTATTCAAAGAATTCTGTTCCTAGCAATGGTGACAAAAGTGACCATTTTGAGGGAGGAGCTTCTGGCAAAGCCTCCATATACCTTACCTATCCTGGCAGCTGGATGGATATTCAGGGAAGTATAAGAAAGCAAATCAAGGCCAGTCTCCAACTTGCCTGTACTCTCTTCTTCTCTTCCATTCCACAACCTCCATTGTTATGAATTGTTAAAATCTTTAAAATCCGCTTAAAAACAAACGTCAGTTCAAGCCTTACACCTTGCAATCAGTCTGAATGATGTGAAACCAAGAACCTATGCTTACACACTAGGCCTAAGCATGACATGCCCAGTAGGCTCCACATCTCCTTTGCCTACACACATAGGCCTCTATGCAGTCTTTGATCACATTCTCTGGTGATTAGTTAGCCTAGACCTATTGAGTGATAGGACGTAACAGAAGAGGCCTGTGCAGAGAGCGATTTATTAGGAGGGGGTGTGCGGGGTTGTGTTTCCCCAAGGTCAGTGTGACTGTGTGTGTGTGTGTGTAGGTGTGTGTGTGTTCGTGAGAAGAGGGACGGAGTTTGACCACAGGGACCAAAGGTCTATGTAGGCCTAGTAAGCATTCCCTAGTTAGTCACAGGTGAATGACGGGGATTGCTGGGTGGAGGCTGCCTCCGATGGTTGGTGTGACTGTGTGTGTGTGTATCATGAGTGCCTTCGTGAGGCTGGCGTTGTCTGCCTATTAGACAAAGCACTGGGCAAGAAGAAGTTTGCGTCATGGCTAGGCCTAAAGGCTGAAGTGGTTTTGTTCATAAAATCATTTTAGTTGGAGTTGAAATTTACCGAATCAGGCCTCATGAATGGTGAAATTGACCGTGCCGCGACAGATTAGATCATATAGTAAAAAAAGCAAAAACGGACCACTCTATGCTGTTGAAAGTAAATGTAAATTGAAAATAAGCCTGTTGAAATTAAGTGTGCTCGACTGTACAAGGCCAACATAGTAACATTGAGCCATCTCTGCCCAAGTCTAGAAATAATGTATTGCTGCCTAACAACGTTACTGTAAGTCCTGTTCTGAAAATTCTGTGACACTGTTGGTCATGAGAGTAAAATGTCATTATGTAGCACCCATAGCATGGGTACACCATTGATACGAGAGCTTTATATAAATACCATATATTTACTTTGCTTTTACTGGCATGCCAAGATTATCTAGTTTAGCGTTTTACCATTCCCCATTTGTTGAGTGACTTGGAGAAATTTGACTTTACTTCGGTTTTTGATCCCAGCCAGCAGATCCTAGATTTCAGCCATTTTGAATTCTTCTTGATTTCTGTGCTCATCTATTGTTATGCTTGACTTTTCCTTCCAGAACATTCACCTTGACAAGAGAGAGTTCCAGTGCACCCAATGTGGCATGGCCTTCACGGAAAAGGGCTCCCTTAAACGACACGTCTTGTCACGACATGAACAGCATCGGCCGTTTAAGTGTCGAGTCTGTGGCAAAGCCTTCTCCAGGCGCTTTCTGTTGAGGAAACATCATCTCCGAGCTCACAAGTTGTTTCCCTTTGAAGGAGAGGAAAACCCAGTGCCCACCCGGGGCTTTGGTGCCAAGAAGGTCAATATTGACAGTTACATTCGTAAAAAATCAGACACAGATATTGAGACTGCTGTGCCAGCCGAGGCCAGCGCTAGGCAGGCTGGTGAAAGCAACGACTTTGGTGAAAACTCAGCCAGCGGATCTGGCATTGTGGGAGATCAGAATGAGAATGTTACAGGTGATAAGGAGAGAGACGATGAAGATAGTGAAGAGGACATGGACTATGGCCAGCATGCATTCAATGAGAAGGAAGAGGAGGAGGACGAGGAGGAGGATGACTGGGGTAGTAGTTAATTTGGCTTTGATGTGAATTTTGTGTCGTACGTAGATTTTTAAATGACCTCTCTTCTTTTCGTTTGTAAGATGTTACAAAATTTAGCTGGCTACTTGTTCTAAAATTTTGTTCTCAACATAGCATCTACACATTGTGTAATTCTTTATTTCTCTGTGTAGGGGAGGGTGGGGAGAAGTGGGCCACTAAAAAAAAATTTCCAGAAAATTCTAAATAACAACAACAGTAATGAAGATAGGCAAAAAACTTTGATACCATTTCAGAATATGTTTATTATGTGTAAAAAAAAGTCTTATATACATTTGACAATAACCATGAGCAAAAGTGAATTAAAGACTATTATTTACATTATATACAAATGGGGAGAAGTGGTCCATGGGTGGGGAGAAGTGAACCGCCTGTACGGGGAGAAGTGGACATATATGGGGAGAAATGGACCGGGTCAAATTATGTGTATTATTTTATATTACTTTTAACAAAATGACATTTGAATTTAAAAACAACAATAATGGTAACAGAAAGGAGGAATTTAAGAACAAAATGAGCAAAAAGAATAATAAGAAAACTGAACAACTCTGATCTATTCCAACTAAAGGAGAAAAAATCAGCATTTTAACGCAAGTCGATAGTCCCAAAGTTGACATTGAAAACTAAATCATTTTTTGTACGGGCAGTTGTCCCCTTGTAGGTAGGAGAAGGCAAGATAGCTTTAATACTATCTATGTAGATATTTGAAATATCCTCAGCCGATGGTTTTACAAAATGGGGATGTTTTGTCGGTCTACCTTTACATCTAAAAAAGTCAATCTCAACATCACCTTCTGAATCTTTTTCTTTGTTGACTAACCCTACATAATAAAACTTTGTGGTCTTGGTTGCAAATTCACACAGGACGTAGTCCCCAATGCGAACATTTTCAAGTGGTGCCAACTTTAAAGCATTATCATTGTCATAATCTTCTTCTTCTCCTTCAGTATCACTTTCATCATTTAAAATGTCACTGAGTCCCATGTCAGAGTCTGAATCATCATCTAGTTCAAATCTCAGTTTCTTTGATACACGTCCTTTGTTCCTCTGGAGTTGCAAGGCTTTGTCAGCTTTAAGTCTGGCCTCATCCTGCATCCTTTTCATTTCTGGTGTTCCCGTTGCACGCATACTTCTCCCGCGTTTCCGACCTCGATTGCTGTCCTTTCTGAGGGGTGCCTGTGAATGAAATAAAAGTAAGGAATGCTTTCTTTTACTTTTAATGACATTCAAGCTATTTGTACATATGTATATTTGTTTCATTGACTTCATTTTCATTTTCATACAACAATGTAACAGCAGGTCTATTTTGTTATCTTTATAGACACCATCTTTTTCATTTAATTTTTCACCATCTACTGTGAATAGCTACCGTACTGTACCAATGCACATCATGCAATAGCGGTAGTGTAATGTATATTCCTTAAATATAAAGAGCACCACTTCCTTTACGATACCCTCTAAGATCAAAGGGGCTGGTGTGAACAGCATCTTTTGATTTTGAGCTTGACCCTTCAATTGATTTGGAAGCTGTTGAAATTGACGATTCGGCCTCTCGTTCAGCCAGTTCAGGTGAGACTGATGATGGTCCAGCTATAGGTTCAACTTCAGGAGGAGAACTTGGTTGTGGAGATGACAGGTCCGTCAAGGATGTGGTGGCGGATGCTGGGCAAGTTTGTTGCTCTGGATTGGGTCTGTCCGTGATGCTTGAGGGCAAATAATCTATATTGTCAAAGGCTTCAGGATTGAGTGGCCAAATCCCAGATGCTCTAAATCCTGAGCAAATGTTCTCAGGAGTTGCAGCACGCACAAACGCTGTTCCTCCAAGCTGTGCAAGCTGGTATATTGAAATGGTTTTTCCAACATTCTGCAGCATCCAGGAATCAGACAGGCGGTTGAAATGGGTTTTCATAGGACCAAAAATGCTACGATCTAATGGTTGTGTTTTATTGGATGTGTGAGGAGGGAGAGTAATGATGTGAATGTGATTGTTCTTGGCAAGTTCCAAAGCATTGTATGAAAGGTGGCTTTCATGATTGTCCATCGTCAAGATTATTGGATGTTCCTGTGTCGGTCGTGTGTGTTTTATGATGTGTGTAATGACTTTTATGAAGTTTTCTGCAGTCATCCACCCTGATTGGTGGATGAGACCCAAAGATCCCTCTGGAGCACCGAAGAGCATGTGGTCTTTGAAGTTTTTTCATGGAAAAACAAACACAGGTGGTAAACTTTGCCCTGCTGCTGATACGATGCAGCACATCGTTACCAGCTCTCCTCTTTCTCTTGATGTTATCTGGCCTAACTGTTTTGCTCCCCTTGGTGCAACTACCTTGGGAACTTTGTGCGCTGTAGTGATGCCAGTTTCATCCAGATTAAAAATTTGAGCCCCTGTCACACTCAACTCGAGGTATTTGTCTTCAAGTAATGTGAAGAAAGCTCCAATTGTGTGTCGATTGAACGCTGACATTGCACCGGCCAATGAAGTGGCTTCGGGTTGTCTTTTGCTTAAGTTTGGATGCTGACGCATGAATCCAAGCAGCCATTCTTTGCCAGCACTCTTTGTTTCATCCCATTGTAAGGGATGTTTCGAATTATTGGCTATAGCCATTTCATAAGCCAAACATCTCATACTTTTTGTTGTTAGCCCATGAAACATCTTGGCACATGTTGAAAGGTATGTTTCAAGTTCATCTTCTAAAATAGTGGAGAAAATCTGGCTGTGTTTATAATTTGGGCAAAGCTGTTTGCCCTGCTTAGCCTGTTCAATATTTCTTGTCAGTGTGCTTCTTGGGATGCCATATTGACGACAAGCTGCACGGACAGATGTGCCTGAGGCCACCGCATCTACTGCTTCCTGCATCACTCGCTCTGGGGTGTTACTGTTACCATAGTCTGCATTCTTCCGTACATACAAACGTGGCATGTTGATCTGTTCAACAAAAAAATAAAAATACAGGTATTAGACAAAGCAATGCGGAGAAGCACAGCAAGACATATTAAACAAATGATAAAGTACAACACCAGTATATCTTTAATACCTTATTTGGGCATCTACATGATTTATAGATTAAATAAATGTGACATACTTAATTCATAATGTTCTTTCAAAACAATTGGGCCATCCGTGGGGAGAAGTGGGCCGGGCCCGGTCCACTTCTTTCCATGGGCACATGCTGATGAAACAAAAGAAACACTGTGTTACTGGATTTAAATCTAAACTGGAACCAATTGAAATATAACAAGAAATAATATATTTTTTTTATAAAACAGAGTATTAGCTTTATCTATTGGTGCTTTAAATACAATTACTTACCTGAGAAAATGAGCTTTTGCGGAAGAAAAACAAAACGTGTTCCTACTTTCGTTTGCAATGGCTGTAAAACGGGAAGAAGAGCTCATTTGAAGAGAAGTCTATCAGCTGGTATTTTTTTATGTGCCCAAAAATAGTGGTACATTAGATTTGGTGTTTTAGCGGGGTGACCACTTCTCCCCACCCTCCCCTACATATTTGCAAATGAGACAACTTTGGAATGGCTAAGGGTGTCCATGACCAAGTGATCACATCTCTGCATATGTTAAGAGTCAAGATGCATTCAACATGGTCAGTACAAGTATTTGTACCATGAGGGTTCGAGCCTCGCAAGTGCAGCCAAATCACGGACTTTATGTCCTTAGGTTAAGCACGCCACTTTGCCTACTCACTTGACTCAGGTGTGAATGAGTATCTGGCTCTGTTGGAAAAAAATGTATTCGCGCCTAACAGGCTTCAAACCTTGTTCTAAATGTCCGGCATTGCTGTTGGTTGTGAGTAAAATGTCATTGTAAAGCCGTGGAATGTGCACTATAAAAATGCAATTATTTTATTTGTTTACAAATTAGACAACTGTGGAATAGCTAAGGGCTAAAGCTTAGAACCAAAATCCTGCAAACATACATTTTTGCAACTGAAATGTATGGTTGTTAAAATGGTCCATAACATAGATAGATCAAAACAAAATCATACCTTTGAGATTAAACTCATTCAGAGAATTTCGAATTTGTATGGCATGTACAACTATGGGAGATACAGTATTATCCATATATATATATAAACATGCTTTGGGAAGTGGACCCCAGGTCAATATATAAAAATGCAAAGCTAAATAAACAAAAAAAAGGGGATATCAATGGTAAACAAAAGTTGGGGTAGGGAGGTGGTGTTGACAGCACTAGAAGAGTACTGTAACTATGTCAGCTGCTGTTGTTTTTTTTTTTTTTAAATGAAGGTGTAGTTGGAAAGAAGAGTTTCAGCCCTTTTCAAATTAGCTTGGATGCTTTTGTTATATCACAGGGCCTTTATTAGGTTGCTTGACGTGTGCCGTTTCTTTTGGCCGTGGTTTCCAGTGGAGTTTTTTCTGTGGTGCCGGTGGATTTCCGTATCCCGTGGTTGTCTTGCCGCCGTCATAGCCTGTTGCTGGGTGATGAGTGAGGCCCTACATTTCCCACCCACGTCTTGGGACCTGTAGGGTTACTCATTCGTTGGCTTGTATAAGCTTGGACTGGTTGAACGTTTCCTCAGCTCGTGCCTGGTTTTAAATGCCGAGTCCTTTCCGTTCCCACCCTCGTCTTGGGGTCAGTAGGGTTCTCGACAGTTGCTTGGATCCGCCCTAGGTCTGTGGACGAGACCCTTCCTCTCCCAGCCGCGTCTTGGGTTTGGGGGGATTTTTCGTTCGGAGCTTGTCTTTGCTGTTGACTGTACTCACCACCTTGCCTTCACCACCCGCGTCTTGGCTTTGGTAGGTGTCAGCTGCTGTACTGTATGAACACTTTATCTACCAAGTCTTTTGCTGACCTTCCATCCCCCATTACCAACAAAAATTCATTTTTCAACCAATTGATTTCAAATTTTCACATCGCGTGGGTAAATACCTGTAGTTTAGAAAACTTCCTTTTAACAGCAACAAAAATTAATAATTTTTTATGCTTATCAATCCTTAAAAATAGTTACCTAGGGTATGAGGTTTTTGTAGGTCTAGATCAATTAGATCAATTAGGCCTATAGATTATAGATCTAAACTAGATCTAGTATCCTCTTCATCAATCTTCTTGGCAAGATTTAAAAAATCTGAATCCTCCCTGGTTGATGAATCAGAATCAGTATCAAGCACTTTACAAGTGTATCAGTCCCTAGTAGACAAAGGTTGCCAGATAGGTCCAAAAGTAATCAAATTGAAAAAATCTGTTGAAAATCATTTACGTAATTTTTTCCATCTAAGTAAGAAATCAAAACTGCTCTATGAATCTCAAGCGCTTCAAAAGCATGTAATCCAAAAAAGCAAATCTTTATTCACGTTTGCCAAAAGTTTTGTGAAGACTCATAGAGAACTTTTTGTGCAATGCATTTTTTTCTCCCCTGGGTTTAGACGGCCAAGGTGTATTTTTCTATATTAGCTATTGATCTACATATGCCCGTTTATCTTTACTCAAATGTTGAAAACATTACTTGTAGACTCAGGTCCATCATTTTCAGTGTATACAATTGTTATTAGGACCCCTAGAGCATTCATCAAAGGCATTTTAGACTTTGCCGAGGCTGACGTGCCATCTTGCTTTTTTTAGGAACAGTGACAGATGGGGAAAAATCACATAGAAAACATAGATCAAGGACAGCAATGCTTAAGAACCAGCTTGAACAGGGCGCCAGATGTATGCAGAGTCATTTAATATTGCCTGGCACTAGTTTCTAACATTTTACGATTTTATTTTTGTAGAAAAGTACCGTGCCAGTATCACGGGCTAGTGGGACTCTGTCTAGCTCTAACGAGCCACTATGAGCGGCCCATTGGACTGAATCAGTTAAACTCCTGGATCTAGTTTGGTTGCACATGAAAAGTGCTAAATTTAATTGTTTTTATGACTTACAATGGGTAAACATTTAAAGAACACTCTTGTACAGAACTGACAGAAATAAAGAACACATTTCTTTGCCCCATTTTTTTAACTCTTTATGTGTGGTGACTGAAACAAAGAATTGAAGAGCGTTTTTCCAAAAGTCAGTATCCCAGATTCAAAATTTCATTTTTTTTTCCTTCAGAAAATGGAGATGATTTTCAGAAAAAAATTAACGACTTGATATTCTTCAAATCTCACTGGAGTTTTCTAAGCACATTTTGATGACTTTTCTTTGATTTTTGCTATTGCTTTACATATCTAAAAACAAGAATGAATTTTTTATCGTAAAAAAAAAACACTCTTCAATTGCTGATATTAAGAACTACAGTGAAACACTGATATAAACAACAAGCCCAGACTAAAAAATATTCTGTATATCAATAATTCTTTATTTCAGTCAACACATGAAAAGAGAAAAAAATGGGAGCAAAGAAATGTGTTCTTTATTTCTTTCAGTTCTGTAAAAGAGTAATCTTTATAGGCCTGCTCTACTGTATTTTTATTGCCCGGGCTTGTCCTTTATATCAGTGTTTCATATATTACGTGAGTGTATTTATTTCAATGTTGTTCTTCTCACAGCTTTTGTGCAGTCTGATAGCTTTAATAAAGGCTGGCATTGAAGACTGTTCTGGTCTAGATCATTATGTCATCTCCTTGGTCTTTTGGTCTCTAGTATATCAGTGTAAAGTTTATAAATAAAGAAGCGAACCAAAATCCACAGGACCACAGAAGTGCTTTTTTTTTTTTGAAACTATCATGTAGATGTGTGAGAGTGAAATATATTGAGGGCAAGGAACCAGGTGTCTAAAAATTTGTCAGGAAAATCTTTGTCCATATTAAATTACTTTACCCGCTCAGATTGATGTTAGTGTGGAAGTATTCATTCACAGTGCAGTTTATTAACAGAGCAATGAACTTGCACTGTTATGAATGATGTACACAGATTCTTTCCACCTTGACAAGACATATGATGTGGCTATGTAGGAATTTATCAAGCTCTGCCATCCAGACTATAAGATACAGCTCAATTCAAATGCTTGGACTGTAGGGATAATCCCCCCATGTGTTGTCCTGGGCATATTTATTTCTTCCATAACACAATAAGTTAACACTTCCACTTTAGCATAAGTTTGAAGAGTAAAAACAGTGATTAAATACTATCTGTCCTTGCAGAAAGTTGCGCACACAACTTTTGCACGAATTCGCGCAAAACGCAACTTTTGCCATTTTGCGCAACTTATCACAACTTTTGCCATTTTGGGCAACTTTTGGCACAACCTCAATTAAAATGAAAAAAAATAGCAGCAAAAAAGAAAAAAACAAAAACGAAAACAACAAAAAATTCAACAAAAAATACTAGAAAAGAGAGAGAGAGAGAGACCTCTGAAACCGTCTTAACTTGAAAAACTCTTTGTTGTAGAGTTTAATCAAGGAAAATAGGCCTAGGATTGTTCTTCTAACACATACATCTAAATTGTTATCATCGCTGCACTTCGATTTTCCGTAAGACCTAAGATCTATCATGGATAAATTTGTTGTTCAAGTTATTGATCCTAAAAAGAGGAGCATCAGTCAAGTCAAAGCTGAAATTCGGTCACAGTGATTATTATTATTCACGTAGTTAATTCAAAAAAATCAGTATTATGTGAGAACTTACTGTTGAACGCTATATTTATCAGTTTTGCATCATTTTTCTTTCTTTCTTTTTTTTTTTAAGAAATGGTTTAAGTTATTTTTAATGTAATAGATTGTAATTGATCTTATCTTTCGTTGCTTACTCTCTTGTTTGTCCTCATTGAATAATATAGCTGTAAAATTGGACCCCTCACTGCTATTTCTAACACAAAAAACATTCCGATAAGTGTCAATTTATCATAACTTTTTAATTTGTTGGTCAATCTCATCAAACTAGGTCCAGTTTTCATTATGTTGTAGAAAGCGACATAGAATAAAGGTCAGATGCATTGCTTTTTGAGAAGAAAAGCTTCTGTTCCATATTGTTTATTTTAAAATTCGAGCGCAACTTTTCAGTGCAACTTTTGGGCTATAGCGCCACTTTTGGCATTTTCCAGTGCAACTTTTGCCCCAATATTCCCCATGGACAGTACTATGGTCTACAGGCCCCGTTGGTATTCCTCACAAACCACCTGGTCATGTGCGACATACAGTGGGCATGTATATCACACAGTCTTTCAGGGCAACTTCACTCTACAACAATATAATATCAGCAATACGCCCCTCCCCCCCCCTTTTTTTTTTGTGTGTGTGTGTGCACATTCTCTCACTGTCCATTATCTGGTTGTTTTTTGTTGGTTTTTTTCTGTTTGAATTTTCATTCTATCTGTGCTGTTTTTT
>JAOWAY010297660.1:0-15504 GCA_028565895.1 Goniobranchus geometricus | reverse complement strand
AATTCGGTCTGCTACCGGTAAGCTGTAGCCCGGTACTGCTCTGTCTCATGCTTTGGGCAGATGGGGCTCAATAGCCTTAGATGGCCACCCATCTGTTTTCGGAAAACTCCGAAAACAATTCGCCACTGCCTTGAGGCCATATATCCATATTAGGAAAAGGCTTCAGGAGTAAACTTTGAGGAAAAATCCGGAGTAGGAACCCCTAAGCCAGTGTGATACAGTACTCAGCATCACTCTGGCAGCTCCTGCGACCATGCTGGCCCCAAACTGTGTCAGCGTTGCTGTTCCTTTGGATAAGTCAGCTTGGTGGAGAGGGGGAATAAGCTGCATGGGCAACATCCTGTTCCCCATACTACAGCCCAGGCAAACAACTGTCCACACAAACACGAAAACACTGCACCCACACCTGGAGAGGACACTCCAGCTTCGTTAGTCACATGGCGTGGAAACAGCACCTGAAACAGCGGTCTACCGGTTATAAACCATCGCTCATTTGGCATAGGGCATGGTGCCAGGGGTTGTTTCCGTCGGTGGGAGAGACCATTGCGTCTCAATGGACAGATACCACCCGCCTGAAGCTGGGAAGCCCCCAGCCAGTTCTGTCCCGCCATGGTCTGCTATCTTCAGTGGGTGCCTGGAGAATAGGACAAAATCAGAAAGGCAGCTCGTCAAACTATGCACCAAGCAACAAAAAGAGATATACGAGAAAGAGACCCACTCTTAAACTGGGAACCTGGAACATCCGCACCATGACACCCGGACTGTCACAAGACCTTCAGGATACAACCGACGCAAGAAAAACAACCGTCATAAAAAAAGAACTCAAGAGACAGGACGTGGACATTGTCACCTACAAGAGACACGCTTGGCAGACTCGGGCACGCTGAAGGAAAATGACTACACACCTTCATCTGGAAAGGGAAAAGCCAAGAACAGGTGGGGTTTTTTTGGGGGGGAAGGGGGGGGGTTGTTGTCATCCTTAAAGCTAAGTACAGAGGAATTCACTAAACACAAACATACAAACCTGCTTTACATGAATTTTTGCTTTATCACAAACTGAATGCGAATCCTGGAATGATTTTCTTCTGTATTCAAATAATGCAATAATCTTTAACACAAACACAATTTTCACTGGATCAAAACGGGCGATTCACACAATTCTCTAAGAAGTTTTCCCCGTTCATGCACCAACAAGCCGTGCAAACCAGGCAATGCACATATGTAGGCCCAGCCTAGATTTATTCTTACATCAGCACCTCGAATACACAAGGAGAAAGGGGTTGAGGGTACCAAATGAAACGACACACTAGTGCATCACACACAGTGCCATGTCCTGACTTTAGGCACGAAGGTCAAAGACCGCCAAGCATTGTGTTCCACAAGCGTGACACTCAGAGTGTGGGATGATATGCTTCACCATTCAACCCATTGTTTGCCGCTGATATCCCCCCTCTCTTCTACACACCCACTCTCCTTTCTTTAGGTCGTAGTGTGGTGGGTTAAGCTAATGCTGAGTTGCTTTGCTTGTGCCAACATTCATTCACATGAATTCAATTTAGATCATGGAGGCCTACTGGCCTAGCCTTGCATTCTTCTCCTTCATCTTCCTTAATTTTCTTCAATCCTCTTAACACAAATTCTTGATAACACAAACTAATTACGCTGGTCCCATAGAGCTTGTGTTATCAGAAGTCTACTGCACCTCCTCTTGTGTCTTTCTCTTTCCATCTTATTTGGCAGTGTCATCATTGGTCTTCTCTAGCCAATGTACTCTAAACATGCTCAAACCATCTCAATCTGGACTCTGTTTGTCAGCAAACCTGTCTAACTGAGTCATCTCCTTAACAGCTTATTAATTCTGATCCTGGCCAACTTCATCATACCCATCAAGAAACACAAAACCTCCATTTCTAACACCTCCAACAGTCATTCCTGGTATTTTAATGGATAAAAATAATGTAATTTAAAAGTATTTCTTGAAATTTATCTCAAAAGAAAGAGGAGAATGGGGACAACATTTTTCAAACCATCAAAATCCTTCTTTCAGTACGCATTGCTCTCCTGCTATTGGCCAGCACGGTATTAAGTCTTGGCACAGCAAGAATTTAAAATGTTAAGTGTTAAACAATTCTTTTTCATGCTTAAAGCAAAGACAGGGGGCAAGGGACACTGACTTCACCCATTGGAATTCTTATCAGTCTCATCTCAAAGTCAAAAATATTGCTCAAATTAAAAAAAAACAATTGCATTTTCAAAATCGGTGTATCAAAATTAACTAAATCTTCACACAAACCATCTTTAACAAATAGGGATTTACTCCATTTCTATCATTCAGGGAAAACAGAAACAGAAAGCGGCCAGCACAAGTTTCTTAAGCAATTGCCTACCTGCACTTAATGAGCATGATTGCAGGGCAAGCACTTGTATCTTCAATCATGAAATAATCTGTGTCATCAGCTTATAGGTAGAGAGTGATATTGGGACATCCCCTGCCCCTGCCAATTGCTAGCATTGACAAATAACTTAACAGGAAATCTTTAGTTAGCAGAAAGTTTTCCATTGCTCTATAAAATGAACTCAAACCTTTTGTATTTTGAACTGTAATCATGACTTGATTGTCAGCACTATATTCATAAGTGAAGAAAAATGTGCAGCGATCTACATCTTTCGCATCGTCACACAGTCTGATTCCTCTCCCAGCTGAAACGTCAAAAAAGAAACCAAAAAAAAACAAACCATGATTTAATTTTTTTCTTAAAAGAAAAGAGAGAAAGTGACAAATTGAGTGAATGAAATGAAATTCACACTGCTGAATCTCAAAAATTATCATATTTTTTTTTGTAGTGGACTGCTTAAAACAGGACATAAAACGAAGGGAATTAATTCACCTAGGACTTATAATTAGCTCTTTGTTTTCAATTCAGTCAACCCAAGTCAATTTTCGATGATGTGCTGTGATTTCGTTGACATTTAAGTTGAGTAGCGACAAAGATATTTGTAAATTAAAAAAATATATAAAAATGAGACTGCTGGGATTGACATTCTTTAAAAAAGAACACCATAAAAAAAAACCCAGAAATTCGAGTTGGGTATTGGGATAGCTTGCCCCCCAATATACTCAATAACACATATTGTGGGATCATGGTTCACATAAATGATGTTTCTGGTATGTCTTTTGTATAATAAAGACTTGTTATCCTTGAAAGGATTTTCATTTCTATGAAGCGCTAGATTCTAGATCTAGACTTTTTCACTTCAAGTAGATCAAGTGTTTTGGATTATCCAGACTGTTTTCCTTTCTATGTAGAGCTAGACATATCTCAATAGAGCTAGTGATCACTAAAATCTTTTAAGCCCAGATGCATTGTGTAGTGTTCTTTTGATCAAAGTGTAAGTATCATTTTATTTAATTCCAATTATTTCTGTATAATTTAGCAGTGATGTTAATTATTTCATTTAAATTGACTTCAACGTGTAAATCTATAATGTAAACCTTAAAACCTTTGTCATTAGTTAACCAAAACAAATTTACGAGAAGAAATAAACATTTTTTCATCTGATGCAACAAATGGGATTGGTACATCATGCAACAGACTGAAGTATGGCTTGTCAAAATTTGGTGTCTGTACAACAAGTTGTTCAAAAGTTATTTTTAAATGTTCCCATAGTCAATAGTATCCATACACTTCAAAGCTAAAAGAGATTCCTTTCATGCCAATTAAAGTAATGTATTTTAAACTTATGAACTCAGAGACAGAAGATAATATAAACTCACATGGCAAGGTGTCTTTTTTAATAATGGAGTACTGGCTGCAGTACAAATTACATTCATCTTCATTGTAGGTACCAGTTTTGAAAACGCGGCACTGTGCACAGTCTTTATACTCATTGCATCTTCTAGGACAAGTCTGTGAGAATATAAATACATGTCTTTCTATAAATCAATTTCCTCCTCTTAAGAAATCTGCAAGTCCAATGAATTGAAATTGCTTCAATTCAATTAATTCAATCTAATTTAATGTCTGTAAAGAAAATTTGTCATCATGGGTTTGATGAAAAAGACACATGATGATACTACTATAAGAAAATAAAATTCCAATAAAACAGAATCTTAACATGTTGAAAAGTTTCATAAGACGAGTTACTATTTGTGGACGTGAAACCTTGATCCTGAAGCAACAAGTTGTGCACAGACATAATACAGCAGAGATGTGGTTCTATTGCAGATTAGTAAGAATAAAATGGATGGAGAAAAGAACAAATGAAATTGTTACTAGAAAACTTAACAAACGAATGCAACTACTTGGAGAAATCAGCAAGAGAAAATTAGAACATGTTTTACATTGGACATGCAGCATGACACAGCATAACAAAGATAATAGCTACAATCCTTCAGGGAAAGCTAGAAGGAAAGAGGAATCAAAGATGACCATCATTGTCTTACATCATTAATATAAACATGGGTGAGATCATTAGATGACTAAGGACAGAGCCAAATGGCTGCAGATTGGCAGCAATTTCGCAGCAACCATCATGAATGGGAAGTGTACGAATCAAAATGGTGGTACAGATGAAGATATAAGAGTATGAGTCAGAAAGGCAAGAATGGACTTAAAACAACTACAGAAAGTTTGGAAAACAAATAGCACCTCCCTTGTGACCAAAATTAAAATCTTCAACTCAAATGTGAAGTCCGTCCTACTCTATGGTTCAGAGACCTGGAAAGCAACAAAAAGTATTGCCTCAAAGCTCCAAACATTCATCAATGGATGCTTAAGAAGAATCATGAAGATAAAGTGTCAAGATAAGATTTGAAATGAAGAACTGTGGGAATATTGCCAACAGGAAACAGTGGGAGTGACCTTAGGAAGGAGAAGATGGAGGTGGATAGGCCATACTTTGAGGAAAGATGCAGCCGAGTACCATCAGGTAGGCCTTGCAGTGGAACCCCCAAGGTTTTTGCCGCATGGGTAGGCAACTATAGACCTGGAGAAGAGGTGTAGAGAGGGACATGATGATGATGATCAGAAATGGTAATGCTAACTACTGATGACAATTCTACAAATTGTCATGCATCCCCTCTAGTCTCCAATTACTTGTCACTTTTCACATCAAACATAACCTCTATCTATTCCTGATATGGAAATCAAACTAATTTCAGATGTTTTAAGAAATCTGACTCAAACAAGCTGTGTAATGTATATTATAAAAAATCATAAATAAAATCTATGCTTAAGTCTCTCATAGTATCTGTTGTCATTCACCATTTTATATAGTTCTACAGGAGGAATCTGGGCAGGTAGATGAAAATTTCAAATTGTTCATGTTGATCCATCAGGTGACAACATTAACGTGTATCTTGGGCAGATGGTAAGAAAAAAAAAGCAACTCCTGAGATATTTTCATAATGTGTTGTTAAGGTTGAAAAGCATCAAAGACAGCTTTTCACTTTCTGATTTGTAAGCACTTTGAGAAAGATTTCTGTGTTCTAAATCAAAATGTTAGCTGTTGAAAGACTTTGATGAGCATGAAGATCTTAACTCTGCTTTATGTCAGTTGCTTAATGCAAATGCTCCCTTATTTTAAAGTTGGATACAGATTTCAAGAAAAGTAAAATGACTTACAATACAGTCTTCACATGTTGGGCCCAAAAATCCCAGAGTGCGATTGCAGTCACATTTATTACATTCACAAGTCCCTGAACCATTGCAGATTTTCTGTGATTAAAGAAATTATGTCACCACAATTAAAGCAATTCAGTGACATGACAAATTTTAATTTTCAATTGTTTGTCTTTCTTTGCATTATTTGATTTTATTATACCAATCATACTATATTTAGCCGCACAAGGAATGTTCTGTAAGTTTTTCTTTGAAAAACAAAAAAGAAAGAGGGAAGCCAAAACAAAATGCTGTGAAATTCGATTATTAATTAAAAAATACAACCAATACATTTTTTCTTTTAAGTTTTTTTTTTTAACTTGCCCCCCAAAAAACTAAAGAAAAACAAAACAAAACAACTAGAGGGGTCAATATTGGCTCTAAATATTTCATCTCAATTCGCTGTATGTATTTTAATACCTTACAGTTTTGTTGTTGTTGCTGTTGTTGCTGTGTTAGGTTTATTCTTTGTTTTAATTTCTTGGAAGGGGGTTTTCTTTTTTCTTTTTTCGGGAGGGGGGGGGGAATGCTCACAAGAAATAAATATGAAGCTGTAGATAGGACACATATAAGACATAAATCTGAATTGTGTTTCTTCAAATTTTTTGGCATGAAAGTAAATATATTCTGTCCTCCAGAGAGAAGTAGGATTTTTGTTTTGTTCACTTTTTCCCTCAATGTTTTTTTTTCTTCAAGGTCTGATTTTCCTTTATCTTCAATATTTATGAAAACATTTAAAACGTTTATAGAAAAAACTACACTATTTTTGCTCTACTTTTTATTTTTTAAAAAGTCCTTAAAAATTGTGTTCCTCCATGAATCAAAAAATATTTTCTTGACATTCTCAGTGTTAATCACAACAGCATATAACTCGGTTTAGGAGCAGAATGTTTGGCAAAGTATTTTTTTATAAAAATTAGTATGCAGAATAAAATTTGGAAAACAATACTGGAGAAACTAGATTCAAAAACAGCAGAAATTGATTCGGGTGCCACTTATCTTTTTTCAGAGAGAAAACAACATACCCCATTGCTGGCAAGGCACTTGTCTGTTTTGTCAGGACATTCACAAGCTGGACCACTCCAGCCTGGTAGACAGCTACATGTCCCACATTTGCACACTCCATTAGATGATCCTAAGTTGTTGTTTTTTATCAGAAAAGAGATTTTTAGTTTTATAAATCTGTGAAAACTGAACTTCAATTATAACACGCCCACAAGAGCAGATGTACAAAAAGTCAAAGAAAGGTAAGCAATCTATGTAAGTTTTGAAAAGTAATGTGCGAAGTAAATTTTAATATCAAAAATTGACTCTTACATCAGGCATAGCAGATGTCCTGAACAGCTCATGCCCAAACTTTCTTTTAGAATCAGTATCAATTAGTTTCACCTCTCTGGTTGCCAGGAAGTGTTCTATAATTTATTGAAAAGTGAATAGTAAGTCCTGAATGATAACTACTATCCCTCACATTAGCTTCTTTATGAAAACTATGTACACCAAATGAGCAACTCAAATGGTACCAGTACTAAACATTCAAGATATTTTTCATCAGCCAGACATAGATAGACGCAGATAATGCACAATCTGATATTTCTATCAAACCAGACTTTGAAGAGTTTGATGAAAGCATTGGAACTAGAGATCTCTAGACCTGTTGATGGGCATTCGAGCGGAGACATTTAATTCATACCAGCCCACGCAGCTTACATGAGTAGTTGTTCAAAACGAGATAGAGCAGAGCACTGCACTGCAGCAACCAACCATGGCTTGATTTTGATGTTGTTGTATGAAGTGTTGTCTGTATGGTTGTCATAATGATATTATACATAATTGTAAATTGTATCATGAAACCCATTGCAGCATAAGGTCCCATGAATAAATCTATAAATTTCATGTTTATTTATCTATCACATTCATTAATTTATCTATTCAACATAAATCATTCCTTGATTCATTATTGGCTTAAGAGTTGAGTTTAATACTCAATACTCAATTTCTTTGGAATACAAAATAAGTGTAATATGCTGAGTTTGTTTAGATCTGAATTAGAATTACATCTAAAAGTATCATGGCCTGCTAGAGTTGCGATCTACACTCTATGACTAAAATATTCATGATAAAAATTCATTTTCAGGACATCCTTCAAATCTATGTCTACATATATGAAGATCTTTTTTTGTTTTTGAACCCGGGCCTCATACCCGTACAGCCATGAATATTGGTCAGTGTTACAACATTAGTCTTCTAGTTAGTATGCTAACAGCTGACAGTCATTAGTCTGTCCTGTGACCAATCCATCCAATTGGACATGCCTTGAAGCACACATTACTTAAGATACAGTTAACTTTGGTTAATAATTCTATCCCGGTCCTCTACAGGATCCCAGGTGAGGCTTGTCCCCAAGCCCATCGCCCTAATGGCACTCCAACTATGGTTAATGTTATCATCGAATTCTACATCAATTCGAAGATTAGCCATGTTTATATGCTTCAGTTAATCCTACTCTATTAATAGGAAGAGGGTAAAGGATAAGTCACTAAGTAGAAGGAGTTGGCATCAAAATCAAAACAACACTCTCAGGACCAAAGTGAGCTCCGATCGAGGCTGGACACCCACAGCAAAATCATACAACTCCATAATAAAAATTGCATATATTATGGGGATGCCGCCTCTGTCCAAAAATTACTCCAGCCAAAAATTATATCAATATCTCTGTGCAGTTAATATCTGCAGGCGTGTTGAGGAATACCCCTTATACGACAACTCAAAGATTTAGCGGGACCATCTCATGTTGAGCCAGAATGTTACTCCCTTTCTTTAATTCGCAACAATTAATTTGAATTCTCTTCCCCACAATGGCAACACCACAAAGTTTTTGGGTATTTTCGTTGTTTTTCCTGCTTTATATTATTTTATTACTTAATCAAGGTCATTTAATAACAAGATACCTTATACAAGGGCCAGTTAATAATATGCAGTCCATTATCATTTCCAAGAAAAAGAGGCATAACAGATTGTTATGTTTAGTATCATAAGATTGTTAATAATGAACATTACATCATGGCTTTTGGGGCGGGGATGTCCAAAACGGGTCTACTTGTTGCATGCAAGTATTCTAACAGACAGAACAAGACACCCACAAATTCTAAACCATTCATTATCATGATCTAAACTAAAGTAGTTTTCTTATCATTAATTCGTGCTCCAACAGTTCAAGATTGTATTTCTTTGGACCATATTTTATTTTAGAAATGACCATTTTTCCAATTAGAATCATATGGTTAATCTTTTGCACATAGGTTGAATCTGCCCCTGAGATATGTAAAACTCTTAACCTTACATCATTAACACCCAATTTCATGTACCTTTCAATATCCGTTTGTGTAGGGTTTTTTATTACTTCCCATACCTTCTTGACAGAGTTACAGTGGAAATAAAAGTTCCCAGTAAAGTCACTCACTAAACAACACTTACAAAGAACAGAATCAGTAACTTTCATTTTATACAATAGAATGTTAGTTGGATAAATACTGTGCATAAATTTCCACTGAAGATCTAGATCTAAATTATAGTCTTACCAATCAAAGTGTTCTCTACAATCTACGCTCACACAGAATCTATGGGTTAAACAAATCCAATGAGTAAGAGTTTTCATTAATATGACTTTCCTGAACTTTCAAAAGCCTCTATTAGGAGCTAAGAAAATTTAGTTAGAAAAAACAAACAAACAAAATGAATGAATTATCCAGGCCTTAATGAAACTGAAGAGAAAATGAAAACTATTGTCCCCTTTCAGAAACATAGATCTAAAAATATCCTACAAAAACGAAACATAAAAGTAATAATTAAAAAAGTACCTCCACACAGTTCCTTGATCTCTTTCCCTTTCCGGCAGTTGTAGTTATTACAATCACAGTAGATTCCTGTGTACTTTTGCTCCGGTTTACCACCTGGTATAGGCAGACATTCACAAATGCCACAAACACATTCTCCATTACCACTACAAGTCAATGTGTCGTTGACACTGAAAGGAAAATGAAAATTTAAAGACAACAGTGCATCAGAGGACATCATGCTCTCCTAGAAAAGATGCTGATTGTATCATCAGACCTTCACAAATTCTACAGACTACCTGTCAAGGAAAAGGAAAGGGGAAAAAAATATACATATATATAAGCATACAAATATTTGTATGTGGGTGTGTGTGTATGATATGATCTCGGTAGGCATCACCACAAACACTGGAGAATTGCTTTCTCTACACAAGTTTTGTATGTCAAATCAATGGATGGAAACAGACTTTGTTTAAATTTTTAGAAAATCCAGCAAGACATAAATTGAATACCACAGCAGACCATCTAACAGTTATAGCATGCAGCAGTCAATAAATGTATTGTTTTACATTTTTACTTAAATTCAAGTACTAATCAATGTTGTAAACATCCCGTGTTATTTGTCTTTTTCAATATGACAATCTATAAAACTTGAGCTCTTCTCCCATAATAGTGACAAGATTTGAACCTGAGCCAGGTTACCTCCAGCTGGTATGCGCTTGCAAAGCCGAACTACCACACATTAATACTCTATTGCCTACATACAAATGCCAGAATTTGATTGACAACCTCGCAATATGCAGGCAAGTACTGATCGAGAAGATCACAAATGACATTTAATGAGATGAAAACCCTCGGGAGTGCCCCTTTCATCTCAGACATGGAAATGATGCTCTGGTTTCAGAGCTAAAAATACTCTCAACATTCAATTATGGTTATTGTCAGAGATGTCCTCTTTAACTTTAAGAAAAACATACATGCTAATGAACAAAAACACAATAATTTATTTTAAGCCAAATTTTTTTTTTTTTTTTGAAAATCATTCCAGATTAATCTGAATCTTACTTCGATCTGCACAACTCCAGAGACTTCTCACTGGATATCTCCGTCTCATCACATTCACATATTCTTCCATAGCGACCAGGATTACAATTGCAGATACCACATTCAAAGGTGCCGTTCCCTCCATTACAAATGGGACTATTGCTTTTCTGAGAAACCAAAGAAAGTCCCAATTTAAAAAATAATAGTTCAAAAGTGCATTAACAAAACAATTATAATTAAATGACATGGGATAAAAGGAAATAATTTTGTAATCTGCTGATCAACAAAATTGGACATTAAGGGTTTTTAACCTAAAAACCAAGAGGTTTAAGGAGCTAGATGTTCATCCCTGTGCTCTCTTTCCTTCTGTCTTTTCCTATGCGACTGTTGCTATAAGATGGTGTTTTGCAGCGTCTTGTTGCATGTTCATGTAACCAACTTTTGTTGTGCTTATTTCCATGACAAGTTCCCTTTATATGTCAAATCCTTAAATGACAATTTCACTTGTCCCTTTTTGCTGTCAAATTTTTTTTTTCAGAGTAATGACAGAACTACACTACCACTGCATTTAGTATGTTCACAATTTGTTGCTTTGGGGTCCATGCTTCTCATCCATAATAAAAAGTAAATTTTCAAAACGTTTACTTTCAGTTTCGTAGAATGTACTTATCTATCCAAATGTTGTTAAGGCGGGTAAGTCTTCTTATTAATTCTTGACGGCACATCTTTCACACAATTCAATTTTACTAACCAAAGATACTTGAAATCTGTCAAGTGTTCTCAATGGACTTTTCTTATAATTATTTCTGTATGTGGTCCTGAAATTAACAGGAGAGGAGAATCCTGGTCAAAACTGTCATTTAAAATAGCCAAAGTGGAAAATCAGAGAATTTTCCAAGCTAGCAGGCTTTTCTGTATCCAGTCAATTCTGAACAATGCCCCTCATTCCAATTGGCACCACATATTCCACTATTCCATTTCCATACTTCTCTTTTGCCTTCCGCTTTTTCTCTTGCCTATCACTGCCATCCTTAGCATTCTCTTGTCGATATATCTTGTAAAGCGATATGAGCAAATTCTAGTGGATTTAGTGCAAAAGTTCTCTTCTTTTTTTTCCCCTTCCATCTCTCCTCTGAATACTCTCAGGTTTATCTTAGTCTAGATTCTCTCACTTTTCCTCCAAATATTTCCAACCAAAGTGTTCTCTTTAAATACCCATTTCTGATCCTGTCCAACCTCCCCATACCCAATGAGATAGGCAGTGGTATCATTTCCGTCACCCAAATCTCCCATCGCTTTGTGAAAACCACAGCTTGTGGGCTGTCAATCATCATTTCGCATAAGACTGTCTGATAAAATTTTCTTTTCAACTTTGAAGTTATCCTTCCACCATAAGTTATGTCTGACAATCTTCTCCATCCACTCCAACCTTTCTGTACTCTCTTCTTCACTTTCACTCAACAATCCACTATGCTTTGAACTGTAAGTCCATTAAGTCAAAAAAAAGAACTGAACATAACAAAGCAGAGAAAAAGCTATGTGCTGTTACTTACCTCTTCCAAAGCTCCTTCACATTCGCATTCACACCTAACATTGAGTTTGACAAGGAGGTGCTCATTCAAACCCACTGCATCCAAAAGCACTTGTTTTTGCACAATGCCAGTACGGCCTTCACAAATCTCTTTCCTCACGGTTAGAGTGACATCAAATTCAACCTAGTAATATCAGAAGGAATAAAACAATTATCTTAAATTGGCATTGAACTAGCTCCATTGTTGGCAGAAGCCCTCCACCATTCCCTCCTGTTGTTTGCATTTCATGACCATGTGGGTCAAACCTTTCAGTGGTAGGCTATGCTGCCACCAAAACAACAAAAGAAAATTGGCCTCATATCAATTCTATTCCCTGTAGATACTGGTAGAAATCTTACAGACAGCATCAAAAATTTGACTGCCTTTTTTATTTGTATTTTAAATCTATTTATTTATTCTAAAATTTTATCTCAAGTTAAAATTCATCATGTGCTGATTGATATTTAATTTCTTAATTGAAGACTAATTATAGAGCTGGGCAAAGGAGGAGTGGTGTATTCCAGAATATCCTTCATGTATGTAAAACAATACAAAGCTCTTTGTTCTAATACAAGACAAAAAACAAAACAAACAAAAAAGGCATCAAGTTGTGAATTTTCTGTTTTCATCACTTTCCACATTTCAGATCAGGTAGAACACATGGCATACAGCTGTTACTGAAAAAAAGATCATTTTGCTTTGTAAAAAGTGTGTCTAGTTCACCCATTGTACTTCTTAAGTAGAGATTCTAACCTTTTAGCTTGTAATTCTCTAAAGAAGAAATTTTGCACAAGTTAAGTCACGACTTTCTTTATGTTTCATCTATAACTTTGAAATTTGATACAAATGAATGATATCACAGTTAGCAATAGGCATGTATATATTTCAGGACATTTCTTCTTTCTTATGTCACTCTCTATGTCTTAAGCAATATGAAATTTGACTGTTGAAAAAAAAAAAGAAAGCTGCATTTATCTTACACATTTAGACCACATCGTAAAACAAGTGCATTTCCACTTAAACCTAAAATTTCCTACCTAAAAAGGGGTTAAATAAGGATCATTTAGGCACCATATATTTGATGCTGAGAATGTTTGGCAAGCTTTTCGCAACAGGACTTGACAGAAACTTTCTGATTAAATATAACCAAATCAGTTATGTCAGATGAACTATTTAACTAGTTAGAAACATGCACGAGTACGTCTCTGAGTTTGCGAGGAATGAATAATCCTAATGACCCAAATAATCTAAGATTATCATCAACAATATTAAAGTAAAGAATAGAAAAAACACTTACCGAATCTTTGATTTCTAAATTTTCACAAATGGGAGTTTCCTTCAGCACATCACTGGAAAGAATAAAAAAAAGTTTAAAATGTTTAGTCCTTTTCATGCTTCAATTTTCTGTCATTTGTGTGACATGTTTGATGTAAATATGTTTCACATATTTCAACAGTGAATGAATGACAGTTTTGTGGAAAAGACATGCTGAATTGCATATGAAGTGATTATTACCGATAAGAAAGAAAAGAAATTACACACATTCTCAGCAATTTGTAAAAGACTGGGAAAAAAAAAAAAATTTTTATGGCTTAAGTAGGTCTATCTCCTCAAAGCAATTTTATAAAAGTACTAAGAAAAATTTCTCGTGGGGCAACTCTCAAGAACAAATATGATAAGCCCATTTGAAGATAAAGTATAACTTTCTAACATAGCAACTATATCTCTCACAAGCATTAATGATAAGACCCTTTCAACAAAGAAGTTCACCAAAAAGATGCCATATTTCTCCTGAACAAAAATGATCACGCGATTTGAACAAGAAAGAAATTCCCCAGTGGACGCTATATTTCCCATGAGCACTGATCATAAGCCCATTTGAATAATACAGAAATTCACCACTAGATGCAATATTTCTCATGAGTACTGATGATATGAACATTTGAACGGTGAAGAAATTCACCAGTAGATGCTATACTTCTCATGAATACTCATGATAAGCTTATTTAAACAACAAAGAAATTCATGAGTAGACGCTATACTTCTCATAAATACTGATGATAAGCCCATTTGAACAACAAAGAAATTCATATAGATACTTTACTTCTAATGGATACTGATGATAAGCCCATTTGAACAACAAAGAAATTCATGAGCAGATGCTATATTTCTCATGAATACTGATGATAAGCCCATTTGAACAACAAAGAAATTCACTGGTAGATGCTATGTTCTTCATGAGCCATGATGATAAACACTTTAACAAAGAAGAAATTCACCCACTAGATGCTATATTTCTCATGAGCAATGATGATAAGCCCATTTGAACAAAGAAGAAATGCACCCACAAGATGCTGTATTTCTCATGAGCAATGATGATAGGCCCATTTGAACAAAGAAATTCACTCACTAGATGCTATATTTCTCATGAGCAAAGATGATATGCCCATTTCAACAAAGACGAATTTCACCCATGAAATGTCATTTTACTCATGACCGATGATGATAAGCCCATTTGAACAAATAAGAAATTCACCCACTAGATGCCATATTTCTCATGAGCAATGATGATGAGCCCATTTGAACAAAAAAGAAATTCATCCAATAGATGCTATATTTCTATGAGCAATGGTGATAAGCCCATTTGAACGAAGAAAAATTTCGCCTGCGGGATGCCATATTTCTGATGATCGATGATGATAAGCCCATCTGACCAAAAAAGAAATTCATACTCAAGGAACCACATCTCTCACAAACAATTATGATAGATCTATTTGAACAAAGAAGAATTTTCCCATCTAGGGGCTCTATTTCTTAAATTTTAAGCAATTTGTGATAATTCGTTTTGAACAAAGAAAAATGTTCCCACCTATAGGTTCTATCCCTTAAAAGCAGCTGTTATAACCCTTTTTGAACAAAGAAGAATTTTCCAATCTATGGGTTCTGTTTTGCAAATACAATTGTCTCCACCTAGAGTCAGACCTAATGATTAAGGCATCAACAACCTTGAAGGAGGTGTTTACACGTTAAATCTAAGATCATTTTTCAAATCCTGATTGAATATGATTAGGGTAAGCATTATCATTTTCACAACAACAAAAAAACAACAACCATTAAACTACATAATAATGAACAAATTTTTTTATTAAGCTCTGGGAGGAAAATCATTGATGTCTACTAACCCTTTACATTTTGACTTGAAAACAACATCAACATTAGTAGCGTTGACAGCTTGAAACTTGATACGGGATCTCAGCTCCTGTTTATTTGAAGTTAAAGTAAAGACTGAATGAATAGAAATTCATTCCAAAACATCAAAAGAACATTTACCAATAACAATCTACACTGTAAAACCAGGTCATGTAAGGTTCTGACCAATACTAAATCATAACAAGT
>JAOWAY010296550.1:0-15510 GCA_028565895.1 Goniobranchus geometricus | reverse complement strand
AGAGAGAGAGAGAGAGAGAGAGAGAGAGAGAGAGAGAGAGAGAGAGATTGTTGATAAGCCAAGATAATTGCTTTGCATGTAATACTAGTGTGGCACATTGCCAAACCTTAACCACTGTGAGAGGTGAAGAGGAGAGATGTCTGTGGTTCTATTACTACATCTTTTAATGTTTATTATTAATAATGATAATAATATTAATAGTAATAAATGATGATAGAATTAATAATAAAAAGAACTTCTAGAAAACACCCTCAGTACTTACTTATCTGCCAGATCCCTGGGAGGAGCAAAGTTCACCAACAAAGTCCCTCATTTGCATGGGTCCTGGGCCATGCATCTTATCTCATTCCAGGTTGTTCCAGTCTCTGATCTTTTCAGTATCAACTATTCTTCTCTGATGCCTTTTGGATTGTTTTGACTTATTGTCTTTCGTGAAAAAACGCAACATTTTCTCTCCTTGCCGGGATTTATAAATACATATATTTAAACCTTTCAGATTATCGCCAAGAAAATGTAGTGGCGGACCCAGATACAATAGATACCTTTGTGTTAGCAACTTGGTCTCTCACTGCCCTTTGTGGTGTGCTCCTTATCACTGTCATTTGTCTCATCATCATACTGACACGTCGGTCCAGAACCAAAAAGTAAGTGAAAGTTTTTTATCTTCTTTGTCTAATTCAGACTTTGCATGCACTGGGAAAGGTTTTGTTTTTGTTCTTGTTGTTATTTAAGCAACGTTTCATTGCTCTTTGTAGGCTTTTTTATTCATTCCTCTCATCATAGAAAAATCTGCCAAAAGTGACAATATTTTTAAATCTTTGGTCAAACCCCAAACTGTTTGATGCATCTCAAAATTCAATTCCATTTTATGATTGAAGTCCTTTATATCACTTTTACTCCTTCAGCTCATGAAAGGTAAAGATTTTTAAAGCAGTTAGCCATTTCTTTGGATTACATATGTATTTGAAATAAAGAATTGAGAGGGGAACTCTTCAAGCTGACCAAGTGACAACATTTGGAATACATTACATTGGATAATAGTAATTGTATAATTTGGAATACATTGTTATGTAATTTACAGTATATGTCAGCAGGTAAAGATGAAAATGGTACTTTATTTCTGGGAAAAGGAGAAAAGCCTAAATCATTGAGATTAGATAAAAGTGGTACAGAGTCATTTTTTATGTTTATCTTATAATTGTATGATTTAATTTTTTTTTCAAACTGTTTCAATTTGAAACACCAAGAAATCTCACAGCATGAACTATATGATAAAAAATCTAAAAGTTTTCAGATCTTTCTCGCCTCTGGTTTAAAAGACACCAAAGAAAGTTAAAGATGTGAGACATTGTTTCAATGTCAACATTTCATTAATAATATAAGAACAGTCTATCTCTTTGAAAACATGTGCTCATCAGCCAGTAATTATTGAATGTGAAACAATTCTTTTCAACCAACATATCTGTAGTTACCTGTTAAGGGAGGAGAAAAAAAGTGGCTTTTTGCTGCCATTGAGTTTAGCTTTTCAGTTTGAATTTTATACTCTCATAAATGAGAACTTATACTTTGCATTCACGTTCTTTTGTCGCACAACCTTGTCTAATGTTGATTTTTTTTTTCTTTTTAATTTTAAAAGGACCAGGGGCATAAGAAATTTTTATAAAAATCTTTTACTTTTCACTTTTTTGATGACATTGACTGAAAATATACCCAGCAACAAAAGACACATAAGTAAAAGATTTCTCATTAATTAAAGATTTTTACAGTGGGAGATGATTTTAAACTTTAAATTAGTCACTTCTATCCAAAACCCATTAAGCTGTGTCCTGTGAAGAAGAGCTTTTCACTGAAAGTCACTTCACTATCCTGATCAAAACAAAATTTGTCTGTTCAAAGAGAATTGAACCTTACTTAGCCTAGGTCAACCACAGCACCTCCAACTAATGCAAACTAGTATTCAAATTCTTTCTGACATAAATTTGACCTTCATCAATTGATTCGTAAGATCAATGCCACACATATGTCAAAATATTAAAATTTTGTTTGTACATTTGTTTCCACTCATTAGTAGGTCTTAATGGACAGTAGTGATTCGTGAACATATAATGAACGTTTTTTGACTCTTCTTTTTAAAACACAATGGAATATTAAGGCATATATTTATTTAATATTCTTAGTTCCTGCATCAGATAAGTAGGTACTCCCAACCCGAAGCAAATAAATTTGTACTTTCCGTAACT
Source organism: Goniobranchus geometricus (assembly GCA_028565895.1). Classification (NCBI taxonomy): domain Eukaryota; kingdom Metazoa; phylum Mollusca; class Gastropoda; order Nudibranchia; family Chromodorididae; genus Goniobranchus; species Goniobranchus geometricus. The sequence goes on along the minus strand of JAOWAY010296550.1, from coordinate 13,270 downwards.
TTCATAAATATCAGCATCAGTCACTGTCATATCTCTTACATTTCTTTTGTTGCTGAAGACAAGTAATCAAATTAAATGCAGCCACTGATTAAAGTGGAACATTTAAGGGAGTTTTACAGCAATTTAGTTTTCCCATGCTGATTGTTGTATTTTATTCAGTCCATCATCTGCTAGTGCATGTTCATTGGTTTATGTTTTGTCTGGCTTATTCAAGCTTGGTCATTGATTCTGCATGTATAGGGCAGGGTTCACAAAACTGGTCACCTTAATATCCATTAAATGTAAAAATGTCAGAGGCCACAAAGCAAGTCGTGTTGAATATGGTTTGAAAGATAATTTGTGGAGTTTATGAAAGGACCTTTATTTGAGCAAGAGACCCCTGGTTGCAACACAAAATGAATTTCTAAGTCTTGTCCCCCATTTTAATCTTTTTTTCATATACAATCTTTTTCCCAACAGCATCTGCTCAATGACAATTAAACTTTTGCAAGAAATTCAAAGAATGTGTCGATTTTCATACAGAGGTGGAAAGTGAAGTTTGATATCATAAGAATTAGTATTAAAAAATATGGAGCTTGCTCTCAAGAGGTTGAGTGCTAAGGAGCTCTTTGATGGCTTTTTTTAGTTTTTGTTGTTGGTTTGTTTTTGTTTTTGTTTTTTTGCAGGGTTTTTTTTTTTTTAGTGTCTTGAACAGTCTTGCTTCAACTTTAATTACTTAGAAGCAATGTACATGATAAATTCTTTAGTGTGTATATTATGTACTTAAACTAAAATAGTCAAGATTATATGAATCAAATGTTAGGCAAACCATCTGTAGATAATAGAACAATAGAATCTGATTAATTTGATAGAAAATTTATCATTACCTTAACAACAAAGTTGTGATCATAATCAGAAAAAAAAGAAACTAGATAAAAACTCTACAATGCTTAATCTACAGTCTACTTATATTGTTTTGGTATGAGAAAAGAACTGATACCAGCATGCCCTTTACAAACGACATATCTTATGAAGAACTCAAAACTATATGTATAGGTTGATTACAAATCTGTGTCAGAAAACACATAGTCCAATTGTTTTTTGGTTTCAAAATAAAAAAAACAAATTATGGCTCTGAGGTTGTGATAGGAAGGTCACGACATGCACCTCATGTTAACATCTTATTACAAATAGACTTATAAGGCCAAGCCTCCCGGAAATGCATCGTAACATTTCAAGCAGCCATCCTGTAATTCCACACTCTAGTCCAACAATTCCACATACCAGTTCCAAATTCCACACACCAATTCAAACCAATAATGAGCCTATCACAGACCCAGTGAATTAATCATAATGCTTAGAAGCCCAGATCTTGATTAATTGTGTACAATGATAAACGGCCTCTTTAATAATCAGCCATTCTCTATTCTTTTGCTTTTTGACTCCTAGAATGGAATGCATTAAATGTCTTTTATTTCACGCAAGATTTGCTTGCCCTTACCAGTATTTCAAAAAATAACAACATTTGGAACAATTTTGAAAGAAGCACAGTTCAATATCTAATGTTTGAGAATCTGATATATCTAATATTTGAGAATTTGATACATCTAATGTTTGAGAATCTGATGCACCAGTCAATCTCTTAAGAGGTGATTTGAACAGCAATATTTTGGGTTTTCATGTCTTGTCTTTTATAAAGAGTTAAATCATTTAGTAAGGAAGGGATTATTAAAACATTTGTTCATAATCTGATACAAATCAAAAACAGAATATAGCACTTTTCTGAAATAGATCATATCTATTTAAAGAGTGAAAAAAGTTTAAACTAGATTAATGAATTGGCATACACAGCAATGAGTGGGTTCACAACATTTTTAACATGCTTGAAAATTCAATAGAATGTGGCTCCTTAATAAGAGCCGATTGCAGTTAAACTCTATATGCTACATCTGCATGGGTTTTCATGTCTTGTCTTTTATGAAGAGTATGGAAGGGATTATTAAACCATTTGTTCATAATCTGATACAAATCAAAAACAGAATATGGCATTTTTCTGAAATAGGTCATGTCTATTGTAAGAGTGAAAAAAGTTTAAACTAGATTAATGAATTGGCATACACAACAATGAGTGGTTTCACAACATTTTTAACATGCTTGAAAATTCAATAGAATGTGGCTCCGTAATAAGAGCCGATTGCAGTTAAACTCTATGTACTACATCTGCATGAAATTGGTTGGCCCCACTCGAAGAACAAAGGGCTAGGATTGTGTCTACAATTCTCTTCAAAGACATAAATAATCGAATCAAATACTTATTGATCTATTCCAGACCAACAACCATAACATTAATACTAAACAAAACAAAAAGCAAAACTATAGAATACCACATTCAAATGTAGGTTGCCACCTGAATTCCTTCTTCCTTGACTCACTTAGACGGTGGAATAGAATCCCTGATTCTATGAGATACAGTTGAGACATGTTCTTATTTAAATAGTCTGTCTGCAAAACTACAGAATACCACATTCAAATTAGGTTGCCACCTAAATTCCTTCATCCTTGACTCACTTAGACTGTGGAATAGAATCCCTAATTCTATGAGATACAGTTGAGACATGTTCTTATTTAAATAGTCTGTCTGCCATATCAGCTTCAGGTCAAGATATGAAACTTCATAGGTTTGAATACAACCATCACCAGTTTTTAGATTTTTATGTGGGTTTTTTTATTTTTTTTTTAAATTTTTTTTATTTTTTTATTTTTTTTTTACAAATGCTTCAACAGTTATACTCACTTCTCCTGATACTTTTGGAACATTTGATGAAGAAGAAGGAGAAGGTCTGTGATGATAACACAACAGTCTTATTTTTCATGTTTACTTGGAGATTTGATATGAAATTTTCCATTAAAATTTGTAGAGTGCCATTTTTGTGAAACCTGCCTCACATATTTTAACCATTTTCTTCTCCATTCTGTTTTGTCTCTAGATATCCCAAGTTCAAGTCCACATCATCTCTCACTAGGGAGATAACTATATAACTGTACATAAATTGTCATTTTTTATTTTCATTTTTGAATTTATTTTGTTTGCTCAATACTACAATGTTATTGGTTTCCTATGCAATGATCTTTGTCTTTTGTATTTGAAGATTATAACTCATTTTTGTACTTAAGAATGTTGCATCATATATTCATATGTATAACATATCTTTATTATAAGTGTTAGTTTCAAAGTAGATTGTAAGATACTTCATTATAATTTATTCCCTTACTGTCTTTAATCTAAAGATAGATTTTGCCATACAAATTTTCAAAGGAATGTAAAATTCTCCTAGAATATTGGTAAAAATTATTCTGGATGTCTCAAGAACCACAGTTTCTCACATCAAGATAATTGATATAAGAATTAATACTCCAAAGTAAAAAAAAATATTACTTGACTTTGTAGTTTTATAACATTCTTTAAAAAGGAGGTGGTCAGTTTGAATTTGGCTTATATTGCTATAATATATCATTTATCATGAAGTAGCTCCCTAACATACATCATCTCAAATGTTTTATTCTTGTTCATTTCTAAGGCAGCAAAAATCAGTTTTGTTGTCCTTCCAAATTATTTACTTCCATCCCAATGTAATCTCATTGAGGCTCTTTGTATTTGCACCAATGGGTTTTAATGTTACATTTTAGTTCAACTTATGGATTTTACTATCACACTTTGGTCCAAGAAAATCAACTTTCTTTTGTCTCAAGTTCAGAAATATTCATCAAGAAACATTAGATTTGACCAAGCTTACTTAATGCTAACTGTTTATGCCTACTATGTCTCAAGTTTATATCAACATTTAAAGATATCAGTGTACGTCTGTGTCCTTAATGACATTCAGGACTAGTTACTAATCGACCTCATGGCATATTGCAAGGAAAATATGTGGCCATATCATTTGAAAATAAGAACAAAATTTATGTAAAAGTTGCTATGAGTTGTAAGATAATTACAATGATTGCAAAGTGTGTGCACTTATCTATTAAAATAATTGAATGAATTCTTTTCAAGAAAATGGGTTGTAAGTAATAATATATGGATAAATTTAGAAACAAAAGTGTACGATGTGTACAGCTTATCCTGAGCATTGCCATAATTCAATAAAGCATAATAAATAAATAATTGCCATTTGATTTGCAAAACATAGAAGGGTTGATAATCCAAGATCTTCACTGAAAAAGAATTTAAAGAATTGGCTCAGTTTTTCTATTCACTAATATAGGATGCAGACTATTTCAATGATGTAAGGATTGACTTTTCATTGTTCATTGATTGAAATAGAATTGAAACTTTTCTCTTTACTTGTGTTTATTCAGGTTTTCTTTTTAGTCAAGGAAGTATGAAATTTACCACATACTTCCTCTTAGTTGTGTCTTTGTGCATCCTTCCTCACATGAACCTTTTTGAACTTCAAGACTTTCTTTTGAGAACTAAAGTATAACTGCTGGAAGGGATATTTTTCTAATCATTGCATAATTTCGTTCTGACATTGGTCTTGAAAGTAATTCAAGATTAAGAATTTTAAAAAGTCTATCATTCCAGGATTATTCAGGTCTAGTTCTTGTTTATGGCTTATGTACCACTTTTGACTTAAGTTGAAACTTCTGGTATGCATTCATATTGCTATGTTCGACTTAAGTCAAATATGGTATGGATCTAAAACACGCTGTTGTCTGTAGTGAAAAGTATAAACCCTTTGTTCAGAAAGATAAAGTGTCAATTCAGTTTTGAATCTTAAATTACTGAACCTTTATAATTAAAACTTGAAGTTTTATTTTATTTTCATATCTTAACCATGTATTAATAATACTCAAGTTATTTGCAATTTTTTTCTGAAGAAAAGATGTTCTTGGAAAACATGACAAAATATACAGATTTAATGCCAACCTTCAATTTTTATCCATTGTGACAGTTTTCAATAATGCACAGCATCTGCCTCTTGTTCCACAGCTACCCACGTCATTCTTCCCCTCCCTTGGGCAGCAAAAACAGTAACCTTGCCTTTACAACCTGCTGATAACTATTTGTACTCTTATAATTTCAGTACCTGGTACTGTACTTTTTGGACTATAAGCCATGACTTTTTCTCTCTCTGCCAACCTTGCAGCTAATAGTCTGTTGTGGCTAATGCTAGGATTTTTTAAATAGTAATTTTCGGAAATCCACTCAAGTGACGTTCACTGAAGCAAATTGTTAATATCTGGAACATACTTGAATGATAGGACTAACAGATGGCATTGTAAAAGAGAACTTACATTTATTGATGCTCGTAATTTGTTTCTCTGTTGAGGCCATGTTTACGTTGTAGTTAAATTGCACTTGATATGTAATACAACAGGCTTTGAAAGAAATTGTCACACATGTTGAGTGCATTCTTTGATCACTTTCAGTTTTATCAACACCAACATTGTTATCAAGCCAAGGTCAAAGTGAACTGCTTACAATGCTGTTTTCAAACTTGAGGCAATTGATAAGATAAAGAAAAATTTGATTCTTTCGAATCCTCCATCTTTTCGTCCGGTGCAGTCTATCCTTGGAAAAAAATATGTTTTTCTTCAAGGGGGTTGGCTTTCAGTCCAAAATGTATGGCAATATATGTCCTGAATATCAGTTAGGTCAATTTATGACATAATATAATATTTGATAAAGTTTTATCTGTATACATTGATGAAATTGTTGTAAGTTCTAGAATATTTTAATCATATCCTTTGAAATCATAAATAAAAAACTTGATCCACTCAGGAAAGTGTGGTTAATTAATTACTGATTTAAACTTTTTTTCTTCAGTCAAGGCCTTGGTAAAAGATACAATAGAGGAAATACTGGTCATAATATGCCAAACTGACATTTCTTCTGGAAAATATATCACTCTGTATAGTTTAGTATGTCCATTTTAACTTGCCTATTTTTGTGAAGCCTAGTGGTGGAATGGCTTGTGTTTTCAATTGACCTAGTCAGATGTCTGGTTTAACTTCTCACACCCTTTTCTCTTTGTTCTATGAAAGTACGGTTAAGTTTTTAAAATGCTCTTCTGCACCTGCCTTAGTAAAATTATTTCTTGGCTTCTCTTTATATCGTGTTTCCTCTTAACTTTTGTGAGATGAATTTTGCAATTGATTTCAGTGGTACAGAAATAATGATTATTTCATAAACTCTAGGTTGTTGGCCTCTTCAAAGTTTTTACTACACTTTCTTCTATGAATATCCCAATTCATTTTCTCTTATATGTTACTTACAGTTTTATCTCATGTTCAGAAAAAGAAGAAATCCACAATTTCAATGTCATTTAATGTATTTTATGTACCAGTCATTCTTGACTGACATTGTCTGCCTAGAGCTTAAAGTATAAGGGTTTGGGCTTTGCATGAATGAATTCCATTATTAATAAGCGAAGGTTTTTCATGGCATTTGTGTGTGTGCTGGGGGGAAAGGTATGGTAGGGAGTGATAGATCATCTTACTTGTACTGTATTTTTTGTAAATGGCAAAATGTACAGGTATACTGAAAATTCATGAGTGCAGATTTTGCAAGAAACAAAATCATATTGAGAATGTATCAATTATAGATGCATCAATAATACAATTACAAGAGCTTCTGATGTGAAATAGGTGTAAAATCTTGCTAAATCCATCCTCCTAACAACCTACTCTGCCTTCCTTCTTCTGTCATAAGTGCATAATCTTTCCTTTAAAAACATGAACACCTCTGCCATCCATTGTCATCTCGTAAGCACTCATCTATTTGAGAGGCCTATACTGGACTAATCATCATCATCAAGTGCCAGATTTGGGCCAAAGATGTGGTGACACCTTGGAAGTGTAATCTAGATGTCATTATTGTTAGACATTTTTTGTATGCAGAATGAAATATTTTCTCTTCAACAATTGCTTACCTTTTCACATTCACCTTTCTTATACTTAAGGAAATGGTTTTAACATTGAAATATCGCAAAGCTAATTCTTTGCTGTGATTCAACATTATGTCATCTTTCTAAATATAAATCTTTTATAACAAAAAATAGAAAATTTTGTTTTTAACTTTTACCTGGTCATTGGTCTTCTGAATTTAAATATGATAATAATTTTTTTAAAGAACCATTTTGTACAAAATTATCAAAACTTGGATTCCAACTTGTTTTGTAAATATAGTGTATATTCATTCTGTGCCAGTTCGTCATTTTGCTTTTTCTTTAAATTTAAGTTTTAAACATATGTGCATGTGCATGAATTACATGAAAAAAAAAAGAGTGTTACCATATATTTTATTTATCATTTCAATGTACAATGATGTGCTGGAATATATATCTTTTTCCAGATTGTTGATGTTACTTATATTTTTACCCAAACATATCATATGTTCTGCAACAAATGCTAAAACTCTTTGCCATAAAAGAAAATTTTCTTGATAGAACAGAAGTTAGAATCTTTATTGAAGTAACATTGATATGTATAATGTGTTGCATTATAATGAGCATAGAAGAGTTAAAACCAAGCCATGTAAGTAATATTTGCCAAACTTGGGTAGTTTTTATTTCGAGTTGCATTCAATGATATAGGAACCAGAAATTCTAGTGTCATTTTCTTTAGAATGAATAGTATTTATCCTCAAGCAACAGTGTAATAGCTTAGTATGTAATGGAGAACCCACACTCAAAGTGTGATTTCTTGGAATTTGAGTAACAGAAATTTCATTAGAAAAATTGAGTTGTTCTCAAACTACTGTATATAAAATACTAAATAGTTGTAATCCCCCCCTAGCCCCTCAGCAGCCCCAATCCATCCACCCACCCACAAAATTTGACCAGGGTAAAAGAATTGCCTTTCTAAATTTTTATTTCAGTGTGATTTCTACATAAAATTGTTTCATAGTCAAGAGATTGCCTGAGTTTCCTGGATTCTTTCAATTTTGCTCAATAGGCTTGTAAGCTCATGTACCTATTGCAGTTATTACTGTAGTTATAATATATCTGACACAGTCATGAAACAGATTTTTCAAATGACATTTCCATGCCCTTTTTGTCATTTGTGGCAAAAAAACCCAAACAAATTTTATATTTCTACTGTTTTTCCTTTGAAGTGCAGCAAGTTGTTACAGTTTCAAACTGGTATTTGATTTTTTGATAATGAAAACAATTTTTTTTTCTTCTGTACTTTATTTCCTTTCTGTCTACATCTATGCTTGCAACATTACCACAGCATAAACATCTTAGAATTATTTGAATTACAATTTGTTTTCAAACTCTTTGGTTCCTTATTGTTTTTGTTTTTGTTTTTCTTCTTCCTTTCAATTTTAGTTATCCAAGATACCAAGCAGCTCATACTGACAGTCACCAAAGCAACCATCATATTTTTCCTCTTACATGATTCATGGATATTTCCTTTTAATTTTAGTTTTGTACACAAGATTGTGAAATGGTAACAGCCCTGCAGTTTTTATGTATATTGATCCATAAATTCTCACAGTCAAACAGCCACTAAATGTGTGAATGCACCATTGACTGAATTAATGGACCAATCTGTGTCCAGTTTTGTTTCGTCATAATATTCCTTCACATATTAATTTACATTGATAAAGATATCTCTACAAAACTATTTAGAAGAAATAACTTCAATATCAATCTTGATATTGGATGAAGTATGTTAAGTCAATGTTTTGTCATCCAGAAAACACCAACCCTATCAAGATTAATACAACCCACCAAGCAAGGTTATGACAAAATGGACAAAAAAAGAAAAATCACACTGATTGAAATAGAGCCTTGAATCCAGAGATCAACTATTGAGGATTAGCATGCAATAATGTCTATCACCTACAAATCATTAAGGATCTTTACAAATTGAAATAGCCGAGTGATAAGATCTAGATAGATATACATTGGGCAAGCAGAAACATGGAAGGGGCTATAGCTTAAGACTTCCAACTCTTGAAGATACTTAGACACAAATTTATCAGATTAAGCTTTGATGTTGATCTATATTGGTGTAAGATATTTACTATCAACTTCGATAATCCCAGTGCTATGAAGAAGATCCATTCTTGGTAAGTTGTAGAATCTAGAGCTAAAGTTTTGCAATTATTTCAATGCCAACTTGACTCTTTTGCTTGGCCATTCCTAGCCTTGGTGTCATGTTAATAGTAGTTCATTACAACAATGCTACATTCCGTCCAGTGTGCAATAACAAGGCATAATGTACCTGAAGTGGCTTAAATTGGGTCAGTGGGCATAACAGACAAATTATGTACCCCAGCAATAACTTGACAGCAGTGGTAAAGGAGTGTTATAATGTCATTTGTATATGAATTATGCATTTGGGATGAAAGATAAATTGAATCTTGTTTGGTGGTTTTTTTTTTTGCACGTTGCTTGTTGATTCTCAAATGGGTGCTGCTGATCAACTCTATCTCCTTGATTTTCTTAAGATGACGTAATTGATTTGTTGTTCTGTGTTGTGGTTTGATATATATTGTGTTTCTTTTACTAAATCAAATGGTAGATATGAAGTCTCAGATAAGCAGATATCCATTAAAAACCTTGGAGCAATGTAAAGGTAAATGATTCTAAGATTTAAAAAGGGAAAATCCGATGATCCGGTCGTGATCAAGCCGCATCTTTCTGTGGGCTGATAAGAAGCGGGATGAGTCCTGATATAACCGCAGCTCAGTTCTCGAGTTACGTTGAAAGGGGCTCATTGCTCCTGCATGGCCGTATCATGGGATACCACACTTTTTCAGCAAGAAAATAAATCTGTACTTGTGATGAATGCTTTAATTAAGTATCCATACAAAATCAATTATTTACATTTGAATTTCAACAGTACATCAACAAAAGTGAAGCACTGATCAGACGGAATTGGGTTTTTATGTCAAGACTGATTTGTTTTCTTTTTGAACATATCAATATAACTATAAGATCAGGATTTGAGATCCTTTATATTAAAAGTAACTTCATCAAGATTGTTTTAGTTTCCTTGAACACCTTTTATTGATCATAAAAAGGTTTTAGTAGAATCATTCTGCTTATGTAGTGATTAGTGGTTATATTGAATTTCAGTGAGCTTTGGTGTTTGTTGGTTTTTTGCTTTGAAAACAATGCATTGCACACAAGCTGGAGGTTTAAGTTTGATCCTAAAGGATTTACATATAAGACTTTGATTGTTACTTTTACTTACTTGACTTATGGCCCTTGTGTTGAACAGTCATCCTACTGTTCCACTTTGGCTGCATCGTATATTACTTTGTTGATGTGTTCCTACATGTATTCTGTCTGATTTTCTGGCATGTGTTGCCACTTTTCAAAGTCGGAGATTGATTTTCATTGGAGTGTGGAAGAATCTGTGTATCTCTTTAGGTCTTTTCTTAATGTTGTTATAATTAATGTCTTTTGTCTGCCTATGCACTTTGGTGTCTCTTGAAGAAAGTATGCTAGCATATCTTGGTTTACTGTGGTTTTCAGATCTTGCTTTAAATTGTTTTCCAAAGAGTCTCCACCTTCTTTCAAAAATTGTGAGCGATAAAGGGACTTCTTTGATTTTCTTGTACTGGCATATGGATTTGTTTTTTATCTACATGGACGACCTTTAGACCACTGGAGTGGCGCTGCTCCAGGACCTCTTGGTGTATAGTCTAATTGCTTCGGAATTATCCAGAGATGAGAGTCACTGAGCTGTGTGTCAACGTCAGAGGATAAGATTCTTGAGTTTAACAAATCACCTTGAATCAGTTATTAAGAAATACAAAATTGTTACTTTCAAGTGGTAACATTTGTATGGCCAGCTCAACTTCCTGTCTTTTCAGTTGATGAAAAGCATTTAAAGTTTGATTTAGGTAACCTTCCAATTATCTAAAAATGTTTATGGATGTATCAGGATCATTGATGCAAGATTAAGAACAGAATCTATGCTTCTTTTTACAAATGCATAATTGATTGAATGAACATTCTCCTGTTCTTTTTTAAACTTAGATATTTACTATTAAAATCATGCAAATTACTGCTCTTTGTTGTCGCTTTTTGTAATTCCCTTTTCCTGAAAACATCTATAGTTTTTTTTTTAATGTTTCTCATACTGAGTCTATTTAGAGTATGTTTGATGTACATGTTTCTTTTTTATAATTGCATAATTGATGAATCACTCAATTTACTTATCTAACATAAATTCTTGAGAGAGAGAGAGAGAGACAGAGAGAGAGAGACAGAGAGACAGAGACAGAGACAGAGAGAGAGAGAGACAGAGAGAGACAGAGACAGAGAAGAGAGACACACAGACAGAGGGGCAGGCAGGCAGACAATCAGCACACAGAGTCAGAGATGTATCCGTTTTGTTTGCTTTATGGGTACATGTCTAAAAAGTGAATCACTGAGCCTTAAATGTGTATTTCTGTTGACTTGTTTAATGCCTTCCTATCTCTTTGGCGGCTCTGATGGGGGTTTCAAGACTGTTTTTCCATTAATTTCATGTAGGAAAAAATTAAAATTGTGGATGGAAAGGAAGAGGATTTATTTAAAAAATCAACAAATGAGAGGCAACCTGCTATTTACGTTAAGTTTGTATTGCATTCTCTTTATGTATTGATATTGTTGTACATTATACCTAAGCCAGACAGAAATACTGATATTCTTCGACAGAGAGATAAATAAGGGTTACAAAATTAACTGATTTCTTATCATTTTCAAAACTTTCGTTGTAAATTGCCTTGTTTTTTATCAAGCATTCTCTCACTTATTAAGACATACCATTATGAATGTTTGCAGAGGGCATTCGGTGGAATCAGAATTAAATGTTCTTGCAATTCATTCTGTTAAAGCGTCAGAATACTTTTCACGAAGCACTTTGTGACATTCATGCATATCAACAACAAGGGTATATTGTACACATCTTTTGGTCTTCTTTATCTTTGTAGGATTATTTGTCCCCTCATAGGTTTGTTTTAATTCCCTGTGTGGATCATGAATTCCTCAGCTGAGAGGATGAAGAAAAAGACCACTGCATATTCTCCCCATGCAACTCATCTCTCTTCAATCAGGCTGTCTCCTGTGTCCTCAGAAGGGGAGAGGGAGGGAGGCTTTATTCAGTGGCCATCCCCCATAAATGTGCTCCATTTTGAATGACTTTTAGAAACTATAGCAGTCACTTGCTGTCTAGATGGCCCTAGCACTTGTGTGTACACAAAGAGCCGCAACAAATCCTGGGTGGTTATTGTCGTATACAAGTTGGGGCTTGATGGTCATTGTTGATAAGTAATGTTTTTAGAGAGATATTTTTTGGTCTGTAAATCATCTCTCTAAGTAGCCTTTTAATTACCTCATATTTTATGTATAACGCTTATCGTTTATTTTAAATGCCTCTTTCCCTCTTTAGCAACTTTTCCCCATCTAAAACTTTTCTACTACTTCTGTTCTCTCTCTTACTTTTAACTAGCCTTCATCTTACTTTTTGAATGGGTGCTGAAATGACAGTTGTATTCAAAAAGAGCCCTACAATACCAAATAAGAGAATATTGTTTTAAGACTGTACACATTTTTTAGCTCAATATGTTATTATGAAAAACATTTTATTCTCATCTATGTTCAAAAGCCTTATATCTTGTAAAATTACTGTACACATTCCTTTAATGTTCTTCCTTTGATAAATATAAACATTGCTATGTTTCACTTGTCAAAAAGTTTATATATTTTTTAACATTTCATTCCTGTCATATTATCTTCCTTGATTAAGTATAGATATGACATGCAAGATGAAATGGATGTTTAATAATCATAAAACATTTTGGACAATGAATGAATCTCTTTCTTTTTACTATTAAGTATGACTATGCCCACAGAAAGAAGATCTTTGGTGTTATGCATAGACCAAATGGACTATAAAGTTTTCAATTCATCTGTTAGATTTTGTCTTGATACTTATCTTGTTTTTCATTGAAATTCTTTGCCTTTTTGGGGGAGTTGGGGGTGGAGAGGGGGGTTGAGGTGTGGAATTATTTGAATTTGTTGATCAAATATATGTAAAGCAAACAGAGCCGATCTTATGCTGTATGAAATGATCATTTGTATTGTTTTTTCCTTTTTTTATGTTTAAAGCAAATAGAGCCGATCTTATGCTATAGGAAATGATCATTTGTATTGTTTTTTCCTTTTTTTATGTTTAAAGCAAATAGAGCCGATCTTATGCTATAGGAAATGATCATTTGTATTGTTTTTTCCTTTTTTTATGTTTAAAGCAAATAGAGCCGATCTTATGCTATAGGAAATGA
>JAOWAY010295439.1:0-15516 GCA_028565895.1 Goniobranchus geometricus | reverse complement strand
ATACACTGCCCGGCTGGGTTCGAAGTGTATAGAAAGTGTTAAAAGAACTGAGTGGTAAAAATGTGAAACAACAAGTACCAGTGAAAGACAAACCTGGGAAAATTATAAATTCAAAAGAAGAGATGAGCAAGCGATTGTTGAACATTTCAGTGAAGTGCCGAATTAAGCCAGTCTATATTCTGTCATGAGAATTGGGGAATGGAAGGATGAACTTACAAAGGAGTATCTGGGGACAGGCTGAATGAAAATGAGCCAGAATTATGTGTCCCTGAAAAATAAAGATAGAAATATTAACTGTTAAATTATTTGATGTAAAAAAATAATCTTAGACTTTAAAAAAGAAATCAACTGGTGGACAGAAAACCATTACATTGCCATCCACTTTACTAATTTTTCTTACTGCTATGTGCCTTTAAAGCATCGTCACCGTGAACATCAAAATGGAAGGAACACTTCAGCCCATTCTGTGCAGGATGTATCATCAAGACAGAAATGTGGGCCTACTGCTTCCAGGAAAGAAAGCCCCACCACCACATATGCGTCACTGCAACCTAGTAACAGAGATGCCATCATTACAAGAAGGAGACGTTGAGGTATGTAATCCTCGCCAGTACCTGGACGTTCAGTCTCGAGTGATGATGAGGCTACTGGACATCACAAGGTTTCTATAAAGTACCATTGACTGTCTGCTAGAGATTTGTCATTGGAATCAGAAGATTTTCATGTCATAAATGGTAATGTTGACAGTTTAATTAACAAAAGAAATGAACTGACTTACATCATAAATGAATTAAGGTCAAAAATAGTTTGTTTAACAGAGGTTCTCCCCAAACAATTTGGTTTAAGTATTGACATTGATATTGAATATTCGATTCCAGGATATTCTTTGTACGGTACTATAACAATGCTCCAATGAGATGTGTAGTTATTTACATTATTGATTCATTGGAAGCTACAAAATTTTCATTTAATACTTCTGATCATGTTTATGAAAGTGTTTGGTGCACATTCACATATTCCAATTGGAATTTTATTGTTGAGAATATTTACAGAAATCAAAATCTAAATAAGACTAAATTTATACATAAATTCAGATGGAATATTCCTGAAATCAAACAGTGTAAATTTGGTTACGTTCTCATATAAGGGAATTTAAATTTACCATCAAGAATTTGGACAAAAACATGTCACACATACCTGAAAACTCTATCTCTTGAAACTTTAAATGATGCTTTCTTGTCACATTTGATAGGAAAAGCAAAAAAAAAAAAAATGTTACCGACAGAAATGTATTATCCTTGATCTTGTTTTATGCATAGATGAAAATATCGTTATTCATATCAAACATCTAGCAGCTCTTGGGAAGAGTGATCATGATACGTTAGATAAGTTGTTTTAAGTGTACCAGACCAAACAAGGCAAAAAATGTTTCTAGGTTTTGATTACTTCAAGGGAGATTACAATAGCTGCAGACAAGAATTAATACCATCAACTGGGATGTCTTGAAAGACATGGATGTTGAAGATGCTGGGTATATTTTAGAGATAAATTAAAAAGTATTGAATTCAAATATATCCCGTTAAAAACTAGTTCAAGTGAGAGAAAACAAATCTGGATGACTAGGCTGACTAAAAACTCTGTCAACAAAAAAATTAAACCTTTTTCAAAATTTCCTTAAACACTGGACTTTAAATAGTTATTTAAAGTATATTGAAATGAGGAATGCAACAAAACAAAATATAAGAAAGGATGTATCAAATTTTGAACAAAAACTAGCTAAAGACCTTAAAATGGGGCAATCTAAAACTTTTTGGAAATATGTCAACAAGAAACTTAAACATAGATGAGGCATTGTTGCCCTTGAGAAAACGGATGGTAGTTTAACTAAAAATGATAAAGAAAAGGCTGAAATCATATACACTTTTTTCTCAAGTGTGTTTGTAGATGAGAATTTATCTGACATTCCCTACCTTATTTGACTTTAATAACAATGAATATTTACCTGAACTTACCATTGATAGTAGTGATATTGAGAGGATCCATAGTGATTTGCATGTATTCAAGAGCATGGGTCCGGAGGGACTTCATCCATATTTGCTGAAAACATTGGCTTTGGAATTAAGTTATCTCCTGACTTCCATTTATAATTCTTCGCTTGAAACTGAATATGTGCCCAAAAATTGGAAAATGGCAAATGTTACTGCTGTTTTCAAAAAGGGAAATGGGTACGAGTTTGGTAATTATCGTCCAATCAGTTTAACATGTATCATTTGTAAAATATTTGAATCAATATTGAAAGATCACATAATGACATTTTTGGAAATCAATGACACATTATCAAAATGTCAACATGGATTTTGTTATAATGGATCATGCATTAGCCAGTTCTTGGAGGTCATGGAAGACTTTACTCAATTAACTGAAAATTAAAAAATTGTATTGATGTTATATACTTAGATTTTTTAAAAGCATTTGATTCTGTACCCCAAATGGTCTGAAAAATGGCAAATGAGCTTCAATGTTACTAAGGGTAAAATTTTGCATATCAGTAAGAATAATCCGTTCATTAGACATTATGTTGACCCTGACAGATATGAAATGCTGTCTGCCTGTGACTCTGAGAAAGATGTTGGTGTCATGTTTGATACACAGCTGACTTTTGACTTGCACATTCATGACTGTATTTGCAGAGCAAACAAACTATTGGGAATGATGTTTAAATGCTTTTCTTATATTGATAAAAGTATGTTTATTACTCTTTACAAATCTTTGGTTAGATCTGTCTAAGAATATGGAAATTGCATTTGGAATCCACTATTCAAATGTCAAACTACTGCTATTGAGGCAGCTCAAAGAAGAGTGAAAAAATTATTACCTTATGTTCAGGATATGCCTTACGGGGAAATGCTTAAATATCTTCAATTAACTTCCCTCAAAATTTAGAAGAAAAAGAGGCAACTTGATTCAGTTATACCAAATTGTTCACCGGATTGATAACATTGACCATTAGGATTTTTTTGTTTTCCCATGTTACTTTTACTAGAAGGGAAAAATTTTGAGATATTTGTAAAAGATATTTCAACAGCATTAAGATAAAATTCATTAATTGCAAGAACAGTTAGGGCTTGGAATGGTCTGTCTTTCCAAACTAAAAGTGCAGAATCTATCAACCCTTTCAAAAATGCTATTGATAGAGAACTCCAAAATGATTTACATGATTATGATAAATAATATGTTGTATTTTATGATAATGTCTGTTTAATATGCTGGCTAAAGTTTCCTCATTCTATTATGTATGTTACATTATCTTCTATGAATATTGTATTTTAATCGGGCACTTAAAGGCCTATGGCCTTTTTTGCTCTAGATATGATATGATATATGAAACAAATGAACTGCTAAGAGGCTATTTAACAAGACTATACAAAATATTATAAATTAGGAAGTACCTGTCAGAAATGTTCTCAGAAACAATACTCCAAGGATGTCTCAAGAAAACTTGGAAGTGTCAAAAAATTGCAAGTAAATTTGGGAAGTATGTAAATAAAAAGTTTAAAATACTACACCTGTGGCTCAAGTTGTAAATAAGGATGGTCTTTTAAAAGTTACAGACAAAAATAGAGCAGAATGTCTAAACCATTACTTCTCGCAAGTTTTTACAATTGAGAACAATACTTTATTGATTATCAGTAATTCTAATGAAATAAATAATCACATGTCTCTAACTAAGCGTTAGTGTCATCTCAGAAGACAAAGAGTTTTTGATAAATTGACTTGATGTTTCCCATATTTCCAGTACAGTATGGGTTGAAAATGATTGGTTTAAAAAATGTATGTAGATATAGAACTTAAAACTTCATGGAAATTTCTTAGTACGTTTAGGATAGACTTTGTCCGGGCCAAGCCCTTTGTTTTGATTTAGGTATTTGAATGCCTTTTCTACCCTTCTTGTTTTATTACACTTGTGTCAACATCGTTGTCATAAAGTGAATTTTGGATTTCAATCATTTCTTTTCAGAAATCATGACAAACAGACTGAGCATAGATTTTGTTTAAATCATTAACATATATTAATAGTCATCTAAATTGGGGACACAATTAATAGTTGGCCTATTCTTTCACCTCACAGGTGAAGACCCCAGAATCTAAATAGGGGGATAAAATGTTAAATGGAATACTTAATCCATTAAATATAGATAATAATAAAATATATATATTGTGGTATACCATACTATCATTTAGTCCTCTGAAGAAAGACTGCAAATATCCTCTTCAGTAAAATAAGATCTTAACATTTGTGCACATTAACAGGACCTAAATACTTTGGGAGGTACCATGCTATATAAAGTTAAGATGGAATTTATATCGAGCATGTTCCATGGCCTAACCATAATCATTGTGCTCTGCAATGGCATTTTACTCCCCTGACTAGCTGCAACAAAGAACATTTAGAACAAGACCTGCAGCCAGTTAGGTGAGAATAATTTTTTTTTTCAGAGACAGCACTGTCTTAGTGGCCAGGCACTCATTAGTAGTCATTAATACCCGAGCCAAGTGAGGTAAACAAAGTAAAGTGCCTTACCCTTCCTCCCCAGATGTTTCCAAACCCACTTATTTGTAGAGATTTTGACCTGATAATTTCAACTTTGTATGTTCCCAACCCCAAAATGCAAATGTTCAGGCAACAGGGGCCAGAAAACTGTTGAAAATTTCATAATATACCACATTTTAGCCTAGTGGATATCAAATGAAAGGTCTTGGAGATATAAACTCATAAATTGGATTATCAAATAATTATCTAATCTGAACTGAAAAAAAACAAACAAACAAAAAAGTGATAATAGCAACAATCTAAAAAAAAAAATGCCTCGTTTAAGTGACAATATGAGTAGTGATGCACATTTGGAAGTACCAATGCAATGTACAGTCCTCACTGCCGCCAATCGAACCCTCACCCCAAGGATACATGTATTTCTCAACCCACTTGATTTTATAGACTTTGACCAGATGAGTTCAAACTCGTATGTTCCCATACTCAAAATGTGAATGTTCAGACGCTAGAGGCCAGAAAAACGATAATATTGAAAAACTAGTGAAAAAAAAAATTAATTTTACACTTATATCATCACAATACAGACTTTCCCCATCCCTCTTATCTCCAGCATCCTACCTCAAGTTTTTAGATTTTGATATCTTGATTTCTATTCTTTATGTTCCCAGCCGCAACATCTGAACGTTCGGGTGCTGGAGCCTAGAAAATGTTGAAAATAACGAAAAAATAGGTAAAAATTTAAGATTTCATATTTCATCACGATTTCGAATTCTTATGTTTCAAATCTGAAAATCTAAACGTTCTAGCGCAGGAGCCCAGAAAACATTAAAAATTATGAAAAAATAGGGGGAAAAAAGATTTCAAGCTTTATCTCAATACAGGTTTGCCCAATCCCACCCCTCTCCATGATCTCTACCAAAACTCCTCAACTTTATTGATTTGGGTGTCCTCAGTCAAATTTGTATGTTTCCAACAGCAAAACCTGAACAGTCTGGCGGTAGAGCCTAGGCAATGTTGAAAATTTCGTGAAAAATGATTAAAAATATAAAATTTCAAACTTCATTTCAATATATAGACTTGCCCCATCATCTCTTATTCAAATAATTTGACTGATTCAGTAAAACTGAGTATGACTGTTGAAGCCCATGACTATTACAAGAAAATGCATTGAAAAATATTTTTTTTTTAATATCTTTTTTTAAATTGATGTCTAAATTTTGATCTAAGATTAAAGAGGCAGATGGACTGTTTGAAGGAGTCCATGCCTCAAGTGTACCTGACAGATATATGTGTAAGTGAATTGGGGAAGATGGAATTTAGGTTTGCAATCTAGGTTTGAATGAAGTGCACTATAGTTTTGTCTTTTGTTTAGGCTAGTGTTAATGTTATGGCAGCTGATTTGGTACTTATCAATTGGTATTTCGATGAGATTATTTATGCCTTTATAGAGAAGTGTAGACTTAATCCTAGTCCTATGTTCTTCTAGAGGGATCCAACCTAATTTATGCCTAGTTGTAGATATACTACCTGGAGTATAATTGTAATCATTTGATGTGAAGTGTGCCATATTGTTTTGAATTTTTTCTTATTCTCTTTTTGCTTGTTGGTCACCACATCCATAATCTAAATTGGGCTTGACAAATGAATTTACGCATCTTTCTTTGTTTTTGGGCAGTTGGTCAGATGCTAGAGTGGAGCTTGCCTTTTTGCACAATGCGTTATTTTGATCTATCCAATGTAGCTTACTGTCTATTGTTACACCTGAGCATTTTGCACTTTTAATTTCATTCAGTATCTCATTATGTATCTTGTTTTTGTATTTTTGTATGAATCTTATCTTATCTTATCTTATCTTATGCTTTTTAGTGATTGTAATAATCTGTCATTTCTTTGGATGGAATTCCATCTTTCAATTACTCTCCCAATCTTGTAGGGGTTCCCAGTCTCTTTGCAATGTTTCACATCATCAATTGTTTTTATCTCTCGGTACAGTAAGCTATAATCGGCAAAAAACCTTCAATTGTACATATCTTCACGTCCTGATTTCAAATGTTCCCACCCGCAAAACTTGAATGTTCTGTTACGCAATGATCCTTGGACCAATAAGATCAAGACCTTTTCCCCAACTATATATCTTAATAAAAAATAAATAAATAAATAAATAAAATCAACTACGAGCTCAAACTGTCTACCGGGAAGCAAGTGATCATCAGTCATTGCCTAACACGAGCACCTCTGCCAACAGGATCTGAAATGCCGACAGTCAACTATCTGACATGGTATCAGTATCAGCAAGTGGTCATTTCTGACAACGAGCCACAATTTGCATCCACAGAATTCCAGATGTTTCCAAAACATGAAATTTCAAACACACAAAGATCGCCCCTAGTAACTTGAGAGCTAACGGCCAAGCTGAGTCAGCGGTAAAAATAATCAACACCGTGTGCAAAAATATGAAAAAGAGTTTGATTGATTGATTGATTGATTGAAATTTAAACCCAGTACATCCCATAGGGACGATCTCAGGGCTGTATTCGGATTAGTTTTTTCTTTTCATTTGATTTGCATTCTCGTACAGTAAAGTTCCAGACAGTGTCATAGATCAAAGCTTATTTACAACAGTAAAGCAAATGAACAGCCCGTTTTTTGCGGACCTCTGCTTCTGCATGGGGAATCCGATGTACAAACATTTTTTACATTTTTTCATTACCTAAGGGATAAATGATCCTATCTTGAGCAGAAGAAGACCAGACATACACAGTTGTAGGATCAGATGAGGAAAAAGCTATGCGCATTGCAATGGCTAAAACATTGCACAAAATTTATTGGCTTTTATGCACGACAAAATTAGCATGTTGCAAAATGCAACGAAACAGCTTAAAAATCAGTTGTTCCAAATGGTTAAGTCTTCACTGGATCACACCGATCTAGACGAATCTCTACATGAACTTGAAAGTCAAATTAAAGAGTGAAAGCTTTCAGTCCATATAAAAAATAAGGTCCATCTCCTCCTGATGGAGAAAATGAGGGCTGTTAAGAAACCTGGGTTGGATGACACAGATCCATGATGGATGAATAATTGCTGTAAATCAGTCCACCACATTCTAAAGCAAGCTGTTTCCTGGAAAAGTCAAAACTTGTTGACCTGAGTCACAAGCTTCATTCTGTTGTCCAAAGCAAGTCCTAAGGTCATTTTGTAATGCTGAGAATTAGGTTGGATGTAAAATGAGTGGATCACAGAATGAATGGAGACAACATCTGCAGATAAATTTGTCACCCCTTGTTCACAAAAAGGCTGACTTCCATAGGAATAAAGTTCATATCATCCACTTAATTATGTATCTATTTATCTGTCTTGTCCTATGACAACTTCAAATGCGCAGTCATGGACCAAGGCAGCACAAGTCAATGGCTCGATATCAAGACTGCTGTAAAACAAGGATGGACCATGTCAGGATTTCTCTTCCTTATAATAATGAACTTTAAGAGGAAACTAACAGTCAAAATGGCTTTCAATGCAGCCTCATCAAAGCCAGAGACAGCATCAAAAGTCGAAGAGGAGCAAAATATTGAAGAAAAGCCTCCATCACCACCATTAGCTTTTTTTTGTTGCAGTGCACATTTATACTGCAATGGCACTTGTCCATCTGTGTTCAAGTACTTCATAAACTTCTCTCTAACCACCCTAGCTTCTTCTGTTGCATTTCTTCCTTGACCGTGAGCAATATCAGCACACTTTGGTCCCCTTTCTCAGACTTTCTTCATCAAGAACGTTTGGAGAGCAGTAACTTTGAGAGGCATTTTTTCTCAAATAATTATGCGGGATGCAGCCGGCAAATCAACATTTTCTGGATTCAAGTTTATTTCAGACCTAAATATACTGTAAACCTAGAAAAAAGAATACCAAAGACATTCTTGACAACACATCTTGCTCTTGATAACCTATAGTTATAAATTCTTCCCTGGTCGTCCAAAACGATCACATTGTACGATTTTCCAACAGTCAGGATGAAGAGCAAATGTTCATCTGATAGGAATGTATAAGGAACACCATTTATCTCATGAGGCTTAGACAAAGTTAGGTCATTGTGTAAAAGTTTGTTATAAAAATCTGTCTTCTCCAACATTGAAAGCATGGCCATTCGTACCAAAATTCACATGAATCAGCTCATAATCTGCATTAGCAATAACCAAAAGTACCATGCTGTTAAAGCCCTTGTAAGTTAAATAATAAGAATCAGAACCAGAAGGTGCAGATAGAACAGTTAGGAAAGTCCCATCTGATATCGAACTGTTGAGATATATTGAACCATTCTTTGATGCAGTTTTGGAAACTGCATAAATAGAATAGATTGAGAGATCTCAAAACATCTCCTACCAGTACAGAAAAGACAAGTGAATTCCCCCGCCCTGCACAACCTTTCCCATAAGAAAGATAAAGCACATTATATAATAATATACAGCTTTGCTTGTACAATAACAAATAACATATTCATCATTACAATGTTGAATTTTTAAATCATTGTCCATTTGAATTTTCAAGACCTCATCAGTGACTTTTGAGGTAATGGAGATCCCATTCCACAACCAGAAGGCCCACACAAACAACATGAACTAGTAAAAAGACCTACTAAATGCGAGTCAGTTGATGACAAACTCTTGAATAGTGCTCTCAACAGGCTGCTCAATTCTCATCCAGCAGTGACCGCTGAAGATGACTTTGATTTTACTGCAATAATATGGCACATAAATTTAGAAATTTGACATGTGGGCAAAGAATACATGCAGATAAACTTTTAGCCAATGTCCTATCCTATATGAAGCAGAACTAGGCAAGTTGTAGAGGCAGTCAACAGAGTTATTAAGTAGGACTTTCAGGCGGGCAGAGAAAGCAAAATGGTGGTCACCTCTAAATTAAGCGCTCTTGAACATCTTTCATAGATACCAGCATCTTGAAATGACCTACTTCCTGCCTACAAGCACTTCCAAATGGAATGGTCCACTTTGGCAAGCAGAAGCAAGCAAATAGCAAGCAAGCAGAAATTACCTATGGAACACGCATCAGTAGTCAGGGCTTGTGCAAGTTGCTTTGTTTTTTTTTCTCCAAAATTGTCTTTCACACCCCAGGTTTATAATCCCTCATAGCCACTGTCTTATGACCGTGCCAAAAAGTCACACTTCCAGAAATTTCTTGCTTTGACGACCTTTTCAATCATGATAATCTTACCATAGAGTGAAAATTTAAATATAATATGTGTCTGTAAACTGAAAATTGACAAGAAGTACTCCAATCTCATTGATAGGGTACAAATCAAATTAAATTTTTTTACATTTTTGTTTTGAAAAGAAAAGCTCCTTGTAGGCCTAGACTTTAAAAAGCCCTGTTCAAATTTTTATGCTTGCAGATATATACTTCTTATGGTAAGATGGGATTTTGCTTTGACCCGAAGTGAAAGCGTCAGCTGGTATCAGCCTTTGCTTATTCATTTGAGGTCAGTTAATTTAAGTCACTTCTATATGAGGACTGACTTCTCGGATTTTTCAAAAGGCTTCTGCGTTTAACCACACGACTGCCCAAACAGTAGAAACTTAGCAGGGCCAAGTCCTTTGCCAATGCCACTGTTACCTCTAATTGCCTCTCTTTCGTCAAGTGACTCTGGAGGAAAATGGATTTTATGACAGACCTCTGATTAGATGTGCAACATTGTCGAAACAGGCATGCCATTAGATCCAAAGAGACTCAAGGTAATTCGTCAAAGAAACATTTCTCACCTATTCCGAGTGATTGGTGGATCAGGACTTGGCTCTATTATTCTGTGTGATTCACAGCTGCGCTCGTGCCGACAGCTTCATGCTTCCACCATATATTTAGTGAATGGGCTAGTGGGTGACACAACCCTTCATCCACCAAACCACCAAAATGTAAATGAAACCAAAATGTCAATTGTTGAACATATGCATGCCATCAATGTTCGCATCACTGAAGCAGCCACAGTGCAGAACATGCTTCAAATATGTCTTGGGAGGAAACACAAAAGCTTGGCCAGCTGTACAAATGTATGGCATTTGACCTTGCCTAGCCAAGACAGCTTTTGATATTGTCTGGCAAAACCCACAGCGTTACAAAACAGTCATTATTCACTTGGGTGTCTTTCATACCATAATATCATATCTTGGTGCCCTAATAAAGCTCCAAAAGGGATCTGGGTTTGAAGAAATTATGACAGAAGCAAGGCTATGTGCACATAGTCCTGTGGTTAGGGTTATGAGTGGAAAAACTACAACAGGGCTATGCAAGAGCATGTGATTATTTTAAAGGCTCTAGAGAGACTACCGTTTGCAAAGATGGAACAGGAAATGGACTTGTCAGGACAGACTCAAAACTCAGTAAAGATCTCAGGTCTTTCATTAAGGAACTCATCCAAAAAATTTCAAGCAATGTAGCCAAGAAAATTTTTCATTCAAGTGTGTATGCTGAGTTTTTTGCTCAGGAAATTATGGGAACACGGCAAAGTTCTGGATCCAAGACATAGACAGTTTGGCATCTCCTTCAGTTTGTGCATGCCACAAAGACAAACAATTTTCATCTTAATATATCCTGCTTGAAGGATCTGTGACCACTGCTTTTTATCATGAATCATCACAATTATTCTTAGTATCTCAGTGTATATTTTGTGTCACTAACCAACCTGATCCAATCTCACCCCCGTGCAGAACAAATGTTACGGGATAATGACTTTGGTGTCCCCAGATCAAGGATGCCTGATGGAAGAATAGCAGTTGACATGACATTTGAACAATTCATCAACAAACATGCAAAATCAAAAGGAGGCATTGCTGGATTCAGGAGATCTTCAAAGCAATTATATTTGGAGAGTGACAAGACACAATCAAGCAGAGTATGTATCAGCAACCAACAGATGATTAACAACAGATGTATGGAAACAGACAGCCATAAAGAACTAAGCCCATGGTAAAAGGACTAAGAGAAAATCGAGTGCAAAAGACCCTTCATGCATTTTCAGCATAGTGGAAGATGGTCTGTTCATTCTAGCTACAGAAATGAAAATGCAAGAGGATATTGCTGGTGACCTGCTATCAGTGAGCAAAACAAGGAAAGGAATGTTTGAAAGGTTTGATGAAAACAGGCAGAGGGAAGACTTTAGAATTTCAGAAGCCATTACAGAAGAACAAGACGAAGACATTTGCACCATTGAAGAATGTGGCAACATTGTAAAAAGACAAAAATGTGGTCAAAACTAAAGCACAAAGGAATTTATTTGGCTAGTTTTGTGTTTTGTCCCAAGAGCATAGCGTCAAACTTCAAAAAGTTCTTCAATATCCTCTAACGCCAACTCCATGGTCGCTGGCTTCATTTGATGGCTCACCTCTGAAGATAAACAAGGCAACTCTGCACGCACCCATGACAACTCATTGATGTTTGAGGATTATGCAAAAAGAACAAACACCATTTACATTGTTGATGGCAGTTCACTGTCAAAATTACAACAGGGTTATGCGAGTGCAAATGACTGTTTTGGAAGCTCTAAAGAAACTTCCGTGTGCAAAGTTTGAACAGGAAATTGACTCATGAGGACAAAGACTCGAAACTCAGTAAAGATCTCAGGTCTGTCTTTAAGGAACTCATCAAAGAAATTTCAAGCAATAAAGTCAAGAAAATTCTTTGTCAAGTGTGTATGCTGAGTTTTTTGCTCAGGAAATTATGGGAAAACTGCACATTTCTCGATCCAATACATGGACAGTTGGGCTTCTCTTCCAATTTGTGCAAGCCGCAAAGACCAACAACTTTCATCTTAATACATCCTGTTTGAAGGATCTATGACCACTGCTTTTTATCATGAATCATCACAATTATACTAAGTATCTCAGTGTGTATTTTGTGTCACTAACTAACCTGATTCAATCTCACCCTGTGGCAGAAGAAATGTTACAGGATAATGACTTTAGTGTCTCCAGATCGAGGATGCCTGATGGAAGAATAGCAGTTGACATGACTTTTGAACAATCCATCAACAAACATGCGAAAACAAAATGAGACATTGTTGTATTCTGCAGGAGTCTTCCAAGCTGTTATAGTTGGAGTGTGACAAGACACACTCAAGCACAGTATGTATCAGCAACCAACAGATGATTAACAATAGATGTATGGACACCGACAGCCATAAAGAACTAACCCCATAGTAAGAGGACTTAGAGCAAAGCGAGTGCAAAGGACCCTTCATGCATTTTCAGCATAGTAGAAGATGGTCTGGTCATTCTAGCTACAGGAATGAAAGTGCAAGAGGATGTCGCTGATGACCTGCTATCAGTGGGCAAAACACGGAAAGGATTGTTTGAAAGGTTTGTTGAAAACAGGCTGAAGGAAGACTGTAGAATTTCAGAAGCCATTACAGAAGAACAAGACCAAGGCATTTGCCCCATTGAAGAATGTGGCAACATTGTAAAAAGACAAGAATACGGTTAAAAGTAAAGCACGAAGGAATTTATTTGGCCAGCTTTTCGTTTTGTCACAAGAGCACAGTGTCAAACTTCAAAAAGTTCTTCAATATCCTCTTACACCAACTCCTTGGTCACTGACCTCATTTGATGGCTCACCTGTGAAGACAAACAAGGCAACTCTGTTGCACGCACCCCTGATAATTCATTGATGTTTGAGGATAAAAAAGCATCATCCATATTGTGTTGATGTCAGTTCACTGTTACAAACTCTGTCAACAATCCCAAGTACATTTTTGGTGAAGTACATTTTCCACCTTATCACAATGATCTTGTATACATTTAAGTGTTACTTTCACAGAAGATTCTACCAAAAGTTTTAAGAGACTTGTTCAGAGGATCTCCAACCACGGTGCCGAGACTTTGGAAGGCCTATCTCAGCTGCAATGAAAACAAAGGGTCCCTAATCAGATTTCTCCTGAAGGAATGCGAAATGGCAAAGAGGCAAAGAAGCTAACAGAGAAGTGTTCTTTGTCCGTGGAGAGGGATGCACCTGACTTTAAAGAGACTCAGGTGAACAAACAATACCTGTACCTTTTCCAGAGCTCTACTCATCACTGGAAAAGGCAGACAACGGATCATACTGCACAGTCAATACGCTTCCCGCCTACCAAGCCGTATGGCATTCCCACCAACCAAACTGTATGGCAAAGCCTCATACACAGGTTCAACAAAGTGAGGTACGACATAATTCACCAGCTCTTTAAAGGAAAGAAAGGTGGCACCTCATGCAGTGGTGGAATTGTTCTATGTCAGATGCCTCCTTGTAGTCAAGGAAATATTAAGAGCCAACTCCAAACTCTTGATTGGAG
Organism: Goniobranchus geometricus; assembly: GCA_028565895.1. Lineage (NCBI taxonomy): Eukaryota > Metazoa > Mollusca > Gastropoda > Nudibranchia > Chromodorididae > Goniobranchus > Goniobranchus geometricus. The sequence continues at coordinate 1,635 of JAOWAY010295439.1, read as the reverse complement.
GAATGCAGTGCTCCAGAATTCAAGCATTCCAAAACCAGAAGATAACAGATGGCAGAGAAATACTGCAAATCAACTGGAGGTACAGTGTTTTAAGGAGGCTTTCATTCCTGCTGAGCTGCATGATATTGTCTCTGAAGAAATCTACACAAGAAGCTATAAAGGTACATATGATGAGGATGATGCTTTGACAGCGACTTCCTTGATGGCACTTTGGAGGATGAAGAGTTGCACTTCGCAACTGATGATGAAAATGTTGTGCAATTACATTGGTGAACAGTGCAAGCTGTCAAGTCAGGGAGCAAAACATGTTTGCAAAATACTTGAGGCCTGACAATGTTTGCCTGCATCTGCCTCCTGCATCGTTCCCACTTATGAATCATGAATTCCCCCTTTGTTTTCATGGACTGTCAACTTTCATGTCATGATACTATTTCATTCAATAGTCCTTTGTAAGGATGCTTCACTTGAATTGTGTACAAAAGAAGTTCTCTTAGATACGTCTGTCTAATCTTGTGATCAAATCAATGCATCTGCTCTTACATTTAAATGTAAGAATTGGACAGTGATAGCATATTTTCAAAAGTGAATGTTATTGTGAATGTGCTGCATTTTCACTGCACAGGCTTTTTTTTGTTCATATCTTATAATTCTTACGTTCAATACTCAAGTAACCCAAAAGTGCAGAAGAGATTGCTGACAAATTGTTTCAATTCTCTGTCAATTTATATGATTCAAACAAATTGAATACTAATGCACACAATTTAATAGTATATTCAATTTCCACCTGTTTGATACCTAATTTGCATATATATAAATAAATATTGTAGGCTTGTCTTCTACTTTTTTGCAACTGGCCATAAGTCTCCTAAACGACACATACTTTTACTATAACAGATGAATTCTTGTGTCAAATATGTTCTGTCATTTTACAAACATAGTGGCATAAATTCCTAAAGGGAGGTGACGGGGTGGGATCCCAGTGGCCTAAGAACTTTTGGGGGGTCATAAGTTTGCCTGTAGATCTCATCTACCAAAAGGCTGATGAAACGTCAACAGCAATTCCTGAAATACAGAGTCAAAACGTAATTGATGTATTTACTTCAGAAGAAATCAAGAAGCGATTGGAAGCAATCATATATAGACAGGACCAAGAATATTGCTGCCGCCCAGGAGAAACAGAAAAGGAATTATCAAAAAAGAAACAAAACAAAATGCAAATTTCCTGAAAGAAGTGAGGTTCTACTTTGGCATTCAAGACAAGCAGGCAGAAAGGCGGAAAAACTAAAAACCCTTGACTGGGTCCCTGTCATCAATCGAAAAACGAACAATGGACTTAACATACTGAAAGCAACGTAACACTGTGGTGGTGCTCTGGAGAGCAAAGCAAATGCATGCAAGGGGAAGTTATTTTGCAGAGGACCAAAATGTGTTGTAAAAACAGATGCACAAAAAAGTGACAAAGACAGCATCACTGTTCAAGAGAAAAAGGATTCTCAAGGGAAAGATATTGAGAAGCATACCACATTTATCAATCAAGGAGAAGAATTAAAAATTGAAGATGATGGAGAGCCAGAAAATTCTACTGAAAAGCAAAACAATAAAAAAAAACCCAAGAAGCTGACAGAAAACAAAGAC